>JAPDEL010000159.1:0-38939 GCA_027569095.1 Aspergillus conjunctus
TTTGTATCTTTTTGTCATTTAATTTAATTTTCCCCTTCCCGTTATTCCTCCGGTATTGGTTCAATTTTGTTTTTTATTCGTTTTGGGGTTAACTCCGTTTGGGTATGCTAATTTAAATGCCGCGTTAATTTATTCTGGGTAGTATTTTTTGGCAAATGGGTTTCAATCTAATCGGGGGGTGGTTTTTTTTTTGCCGTTTTTCAAAGATCGGGGCCATTTTTTTGGTGGGTTTTGGTGGCTTTTTTTTTTACTCCTCTTTCCCTCCGCCTTTTCGCTCGCCGTTTTGCTTAATCTCCTCTCCACCGCGTGCATCGCGGTGTTAATCCGTTTACCCTTTTTCCATACTTTCCACTACCCACACTTTCTATGTTATTAAACTCCCCCCCCCCCCCCCCCCCTCTTACACCTCCCGCCTAACCTGTGCCTCGTCACTAACATCACTTGTACCCCAGACGCCACCGTCCAAATCGCCATCTGGTCCAACATCGAAACCGGCCTCTCCATCATCGCCGGCAGCCTCGCCACCCTCCGCCCCCTCTTCTCCAAACTCACCGGCAGCCACGTCACAGCGCCATCGCACTACAACTCCGCCTCGGCCAAACTCGAGCGCCGGACCCCCAACCACTCAAGCCACACACAGCTGACCGATCTGGATTTCGCGCACCAGATGAGCCAGGAGATGCTCCCCGGGAAGCAGACGAGCGCGGCCTCGGTGCATAGCCTGGGGCGCGCGTCGAGCGATCAGAGCTGGAAGGAGGGCAGGGATCCAAGTTCGTCGATTCGGGTCTTTCAGAGTTGGGATGTGTCGTCGTCTAGGAATAGTAGGGCGTTATAGTTATGAGTCTATGGTCTTTTATTTTATGGTTTTTCTTTCTTTTATTTATATTAAGAATTTATGATTATACTAGGGTATTTGATTTGTTAATACATTGGGCACTTGAGGTGGACCCGACTTCGTCCGTCCCTCTGCAAAGCGACGTATCCGCAAAAGCAATAAGTGATAAAGACTTCAACCCGCCCGTTCAAATCCCCAGTAGTACGTCACGTCCCTCTCAATGTCCTAATCTAGGTCAAAAGCGATCTGGGAAGGCGTGGATGGGGAGTATAGCGGTGCCGGACTTTGATACAGCAGGCACACTCCCCCGTGCAGTGCCCATACACCCCAGCCAGCTCCTTCTCGCCATGACAGCCCTCGCTCCGATAATAGGTGAATAAAGGCTTTTCACAACGCCCACAGGCCCGGCCACAGCATCCACCGGTGTCGGCACACCTCTCCCGCTCCTATTTCCATTCATAAGTACGTCCATGCCTGTCCCCGGTTGAATCGCTTGATATCATAGACCTTTACAAGCGGGGTATCCGGTTTTCTGGTTTGCATCTCACGGAGAGCCTGGTTGCTTTTCCAGTACGCCTCCATGAGGTCATTGACTTCTCTGTCTCTTCGACTCAGGGAAAAGACGCAGGCGTTCTCATAGTCGGGTGGCCGTCCCTGTGGCCCGCCTTCCTCTGTGATCTGCTTAGGCTGTGTTATCTCCATCAACCGGGCCCTGCGCTGGAGAATTGCATAGCCAAACCATTGCTCATCTCTGAATTGGTTGATCCAGGACCAGGAAGTCTTTTCCGTTTTCTTTAATTCCGCAGATCCCTTCCAACTTTGCTCCCACTGGCGATGGATTTTGAGAAACTCTTCTTCGGACTTGGATCTCTCGCGACCGCGCCTGAACCACATGTTTTCCGGTGTGGATATGTGTCGAGATAGGTGTATGGCTGTCGCTGGAGTTAGTTGGGGTGTGGCACCGCCTTTATATATTTGCTTAGATATATACCATCATGATTAGTTAACCTTTTCGTGGGGAATCGGGATTCATGTCCGCTATACAACCGTGGATCATGGAGAACATGACTTTTAGAAGCCCGGTAGGGCTCTTGGATAGTAGCCTAAAATCCTTGATTTGTTCAGAGGCTAGAAGGTTCGAGAGCGAAATGAAAGAAGTCTTTGTCTACTGAATAGACCTCAGAGAAGCTCCGAAAACGTTTTGACTTCCTAACCTAATCATGTCATTATGGCCGGGGTTGTTCTAAACACCAAATCAAGACGTACTAGGTAGAGGCGAACTTGATGTAGCCCGTCATATACCAACAGATGAATGTACAGAGATGATGATGATGATAAATTTCATTTTTCCTCGGTTTCAGTAGAACGAGCCGCTACGTGCCTCATCTTCCAGCACTAAAAAACCTAGTGATGTTGGACTGTGTCCCCTCTCGTTCCCTGTTATTCATATCACGAATCACCGGCACTAGAACCTCATCTGTTCTTTCTTGGCTCCATCCGATCGTCGTCATCAGAAAGTTTCGTAGTCCATGCAAATCAGGCACCCCCCATTGAAAAGCAGATGGATCCGAATCTACTTCGGGCTCGAGGTACGCGGTGTCAACGTGCGCATCTGGGAATGATGGAGGAAGGAAAATCTTAGTGGCCTGTTTCTTGAACTTCTTGTAGAACGTTGCATGGTCGCCATCAGACATGTTCATGCCGGTCTGGACTTGAGTCCACCAGTCCCGGAATTCCGCTAAACTGGCAAATTCTGTGAGAATCTTCATTGCATTAACGGGTCCAATCCCGGGGATTCCTTCTGTATAATCACTACCTAGCAAATGTGCGAAGCTGATCAACTTTGCCCGGTGAAGAGCATATTCTTTCTCCAAATCCGAAGTTAAATAGCATTCCACAAACTTGCTCTGGTTGAAAACGTTCTTGTAGACACGCGTGCCTCCGAACAGGAAGATATCACTATCATCAGTGATGATCCCATCTACAAGACCCAATGAGACCAGTTCCGCACACTGCGCCTCAGCTTCCATTGGTGCGGTGATGTAGGGTAGGCCAAAAAGCGTCAACAGCTGCTGGCACTCGGTGATCATGATCTGAGAAACCTCGTCGGCGTCTCTGCGGTCTTTTTTCTGCTGCTGTCGAAGCTGCTTAAGTTCTTGCTCATAGTCGAAGGAGACCCCAGGCTGTGACGCAGAGCTCAAAGTTGCTGCAAAGCGAGCATGCTCTTCTCCTTCCGCTGCAATCTGTCGCATTAACTCCTCATCCTCCGGATCAGAGAACTCGTCTTCTTCCACAAATTCAACCCGCTGGCTTATTTCCGTTCCACCTTGTACAACAGGAGGACTAGTAGGTTGCATGATGGGCCCGATGTCAACATCTTCAAACTCGGGTGACGGTGACGGTGCATTGTTTGGGTGCTGTGTGTGGTTGTCGCTCGGCTTCTCATCGTCTGTCACTTCCCATTCATACTCCTCAACTGACTTCATATCTTCATCTGAGGCTTCTGGGGCTTCCGCGCTCGATGGGACCTCCAGTGAATTCAAAGCCGATCTGTTCATGTCCAAGTCCAAACCAGCCTCGATCTGGCGTGGCTCGACTTGGGATGGTTGACAAACCTCGAGGCGGTGTTCATCGGCAGTTCGTCGGTCCACATCAATCACCTCGTTACTGTCCGACAGCTGATCAACGTCAATAACTTCGGGCGACTGGCGATTTTTCAAAAATATGTGATCAGACGTCATGGAATTCTCCATATGATCATTGCGGGGGTTATCAGCTCTATCGGCAATGAAATTAGAAGAAACTTGGTGTTCTCTGGAGAACCATGGTGGGAGTGGTAGAGCTTCTTTCAATGGTTTATGTGCTTGCTTTTCAAATCCACCGGCATCCTCCGTGATATGCTTAACTTGTGCTGGCTTTTCAGAGGGAGATGGCTTGCTGAGTTTCATAGACTTGAACGGCAGTGGGCCATCAAATGGATTACTATATACATAGCGTGACTTATCCATGTCGGCGGGGTCTTTTTCCGTCCTTTTTGACTTTGCTAAGGCTGCTGAAAAATCAAATTCATCGTTCTCGCTTTCAGCACCAATATCCAAAGTTTGCTCTTGTGACGGCGAAGTAGAGATATTTCGATTCAGGGGGATGTCCGGCATGTCATGATCAAGCTGGTCGGAACCTGCGGTAGCTTGTAGAGACATTTCTATCGCTCTCTGCAGTTCTTCGTCATCACTTGCTCCGTTCTCCTCAAATATATCATCATGCTCATAGTCTTGAACGAAGAGAGAGTCGCCTTGCTCTTGTCCCGAGGCCTTCTGTGTCTGCATTTGATCTTCGATTGAGCTGTCTAGAACGCCTGGTTGGAGGAATTGAAGCTTCGGAAGTCGGTTGAGTCCTTCGATGGGCACATCTTCAAAACCTTCTTCATCATCGGACCCTTCTTCGGCATCAGACAAAACCTCATGATGGTAATACTTGTCGACATCGATCGGTTTGTGTTCTTGGCCCTCTTCCTTGTTACCCACTACTCCCAGCACCCATCCACCTTCGACGGCACTGTCTTGGACCAGAACATACTCTCTACCACGCTCGCCCGCTATCCTCTGGCCTGAGTTGTAGAATGCTTCGAGCCCGTTCATGCCGTTGATGTTCATTAAACGCTGGGTAAGATCATTTCTTTCTTTTACACGCTCGACCTGGAATTTAGAGAAAGCCATGCGATCTGGAAACATATTATCCAACTGCTCCTTTGAATAACCCATGCGGAGCCGGCTCCGGAGCCTGGCCGCGTTTAGAATGTTATATCGATCCGTGGCCGGAAGACTGATGAAAAAAGGGCTGTCAAAGTCGATCTTGGAAAAGTCATAGAGATTGATATCCTCCCCTTGGTGGAACTGCCTTGCATATTCCTCCAGCTCTTCTCGAGACATGATGCGGGGATCATTCGGCGCTCCCATTTCCTCAAGGGAGACATGGAGGTCTGGTAAGTGGTAAGTATCCTTCTTTCTGAAACTTCGAGACTCTTGTTTCTCCTTTTCAGTCATGAATATTTCATCAGCATAAACTGGATTATCAGGGACCGCCTCTTCCTGTCGCCTTGCCGCCGGCTTATTGCGCCTTGCTGCTTCCTGCTCGGCCGTCCGTTGCAACTGCACTGCCAGCAGCTTTCCCGCAGTCCGTACAGCATCTTCCCGGCGACCTTCCCGTCTTTTTTTGCGGTTCGCGATTGTCTGGCGTTTTAATATGGGCGCACCGCCATCAAATACAAAGACGGGCTTGATACCGAAGTAAAGTAGCTTGCAGATGCGACGAAAGAACCCGATAACATGTGAGTTGCGAAGAGCATTTCCCTCCTTATCCCGTACGGCTTTCAGGAACTGATATATCCAAATAGAGGCGTCAACCGCCAGGCGTTTGCGATTAAGTGTCTCCAGTTTTACAGGTCGGGCGCAAGGCTGGACGATCGTCCACAGTCCTTGGACACCCATATTGACCCGGGAGTCGCAAAACTTGTTTATACAGGGGAATTAAGGAGATGTGACAGTATAACACACTGAAATTCCCAGGATAATCCAAAGCTCATCCCCCGGTGTGACGCATGACGTCGCGAGGGCGAAGGATGTTATCACCAGAAGCTCCCCGCTGCGCCACCGCCTTTCCCCGAGGAGCATGTCACGTGATGGATATACTGGGGAGGCATCAGACTCCCTCTTGGTGGTCAGTCTTGAACTGACATGCGCCTCTTCCAGGCGAACAAAGATATGCAATCTAAGCTCAGGGTAAATATATAATGGCTTTGTAAGTGTACAATGGATGGACGCACAAAGAAACCGAACACCTTGTTTTATGACTTGGACAAAGAGGTGTAGCTGGGTGAAGCAAGGAATTGTTCAATAACAAGGCCCTTATCTGCATAAATAAAGGCATCATAATGGACAATGGTTAATGGACAATATCCCAGATCCTAAACCCAATGGCAAAGTGTTTTCTTTCAGTCCCCCGGGTATAAGTATGGATGACTCCCCCGCCCTCAACGTCCCGAATCCAAGCTACATCAACCCGCACAGATTAACAACATACATTTTTCGAACCACATCTAGCTACATATATCCTCCAAGATGTCTAGCAGAGGCAAACAGCCTGAACCGCCCGGTGGACAAGGAGAATCACAACGACAGCTCGTCCCCATTTCCCAGGTCGAGGAAGATGAAGCAGCACTCCAGGAACAAGCCGAACGGGATCGCGAGGTCGGAAAGGAGGTGAAAAAGATCCTTGGCGACCAATCCACCAGCACCAAGGTCAAAATTAAATGGGCTAAGCGAACCATCACAGCAAACCAAAAGGCGGTATCAGAGGCTGGGAAACGAGCCCGGGATCTCGAGCAGCAGAATACTGAGCTCTGGGATATGCTCAACGAGCTCGCGACCGTGCATGACAGAAATGCCAGCGATAACAATGAAAACTATTCCAGAGTGCGGCGGTTACAGGATACCCTCAGAGATGCGCGCCAGCTTTCTAGGCAGAATCACTCCCTGGCGTCGAATGCAGAGGAGGCGAACGTGCGCCTCCGCGAGCTGGCAGACCGGCAAGGCGAGATGCTGGAAAACTCGCAGAGCGAGGAAAGATATCTCCGGGATGTGGTGTTTACGCGCAATCAACATATCCAGGATCTCCAGGGTAGTCTGGATCGCGCGGCAGGTGAGGTCATGGATCACAGGCAGCAGATGCTCAACATGGAGAGGGAGGGCACGGAGTGGACAGCGAAAGTACACCGGTACGTCGAGGCGCTCCAGCAGGAGAATAACTATTTACGAGAACAGGTGAATCGGTCCGTGGGAACAGGGCACCGAGCCGAGTATAACCTAGCTCCTCGGGTCCTGTCTGCGCGGTATGACCCCAGGGCCGCTAGGGAACGGCTTCGAAATGTGAGGGACGCCAAGATGACAGAGGCCCCTCCGGGCGAATTTTATAATGGCTGGTCGGATGTGAATATGGAAGGCCTGGACGAGGCGCAGAATGTTCGTACTTCTGGAGAAGCGGCGGCAGGGTCTAATTCACCTCCTGACAGGAACAGCAGAAGTCCCCCCACGAGTTATGGGTCCCCAAAGTCCTCCACGACAGGATCGTCGTCGCGGTCCACGAGCCCCAGCCAGGCGTCGCAACCAAGCGAGAATCCGTTCATGGGCTGGAGAGATGGCAAGGGAGTTTCAGAGAAGGAGCGTCGATCTCGCCATTACCGCTCTATGGGACGAGAGGGCCAGCCGGTCTTACGACGCACTAGACGACGCCCCCAGATGAGCTCGGACGCCAATCCAACTAAGAACTATCCCTTCGACGCGGAGGAAGATGAGGAGGTATCCACCCTGATGAAGGGGCTGGACGTCAAAGCGGACGGCTGGAATGTCAAGACGGAGTTTGTCGCCAACACGACCACAGAGATACAGCCTGTCACTCGGGTGTTGCCCCGGCAGAAAGAAAAGAAATACTCCGGTCCCGTGTACCTTCCCAAGAAGCCAAAGACCACACCGCTGAAGTCGGGGCTGAAGAAGAAATGGAAGCTCCCGCCCCGGAAGTGGACGTCAATGAAAGGCCCGGAGATGTCATCAGGAGATACCGAGTATACCGAGTATACCGAGGACTATGATGAAGATGAACAGTCCGGGGATTCAGAAACGGAAGATCATGCACCGTCGGAGGCATGCGAAGACGTTGATGATGATCAAGGAACGGTGAAGTGGTGGATGTTCAGCGGCAGCGCAGGGAAAGAGCTCAACCCGTGGAAGCTCTGGTTTTTCATCCTCCTCATCACTTGGGTTGCATTTGCCAGTCGGGGCTCTGGCAGCCGGAAATCGACGTGGGGCGGAGTCAACGAGTCCAGGTGGACGAAGCTCAAGCCCGAGCCGGAGGACTTCTATCTGATGATGCATGGGGTGGAAACCGAGGAGCTGCGCAAGATGACGGTGATGGATTATGAGATCGCGCGGTGGACCGATGTTGATCCCAGGGCAATGGGATAGATAGCCTTTTTATTTTCATTTTTTTTTTTTTTTTCCAGAGTTGTAGGTTATTTAGGGTAGGTGGTTGGTCTTTTTGTAGTTCGGGTGGTAGACTCAGTCAAGAATATTAATCTCGGCAAGTTGTCAGTTATCAGTGGATCTCTCAAGATCTTTCGTAAGCGACTTCAAGTATAATACATGAGTACTACCTCACCTACTACTACCTAGGTAGGTATACTATTTCCAGGTTTATGATTTTTGCATTCTCCTCCTCCGTAACCCCCAGTCCAAACCACACACGCGCCAGAGCTTTTCCCCATCCCAAACACACCCTACTCTACATCACGTCCAACATCACTACCATAATAGGAGGTCAGTTTCCTCTTAAACTCTTGCTTTAGATTTTATAACATTTAGATGCAGAGTGTGTTTCTTTTAGAAAATATATATTAGTATCCCGCATGTGGCAAGTACCCGCAGCAGGAGTTGACCTCAGATACACCTTGAGTTTTCTCTCTCAAGAGATTTCCTACAGACTAGCGGAGCGTCGATCCGGAACTAGCGGTACTAAGAATAGATAGAACAAAGATTCATTTACTCATGTTCATCAGAAAAAGAGTATAAAAGACTCAGCCTCTCAAAGCTTCTCCCTTACCCTTACTTCATTCCTAGCTTCTATATATCTTTGAAGTTGGTCTTCCACATGTAAGTTGCATATAGCTTTGCTATCTGCTTTTGGCTAACTCATGTTAACAATAGCTATCAATATTTCTTTTATCAAGCCTCTTTTTTTTTTTAATTGAAATCCACCCATCATGATGGTCAATGTCGCACTCCTCCCAGCCCTGATCCTGGCTCCTACTGCCATTTTCGCTACGCCGACCTTCCGAACTCTTGGATTCGAAGAGAGAGATCTCCAGAAGCGCTGTGGTGTTGATGTCGGTGTTGCCTACTTCTCCGGCTCCAATTGTGAGGCCGAGACTCAACTTGCTGGCCTAACATGGTCTTCGTGGTATTCCCAAGAAGAAGGCTACAACTATCAACTTGACAATAGCCGAAGCTACCGGATCATCGATTCGCATAATACCAAGGCAAAGTGCATACTGATGGGCGGGCCGAATATGTCAGGAACCATTCTTGGGTACCTGGAATACGACAATGGATACAGCCCATGTTTTGTACCAGGAGATGGTTCTCAAGTACAATCATTCGCTTGCTGGAATCCTGATGACATTAGCGATGAATGGGGTACTTGCTAGTTCCAATTAGCCTATACTCTTGTTGCGACTTCGCGGTTGTTAATTACTCAATAATGTAGCGGCTCACGGCCGCACCAGACATCATCTTATGAGACTTTTAGCACAAATTCAAACAGATAGATGTCTCTTACCACTCAAGTTGACAAAGGCGGCACGGAGAACAGATTATGTCTGCCCGAGTATCCAGAGAACTACCTAGATATTTCTGCGGGCTAGCGGTCCTCTGTAAACAGTAGGTCGCAGTTACTCGTCCTCGAATCGGCAAAAGTCCGGGTGCGCCTATCCGGAAGAGGAAGGCACCAGGCTCCACCCGCCTCCTCCCAGACCACATGATCTCGTCTTCCCAAACAGGCAATCGTAACCACTCCCCGCCTCTCCCTGGATTCCATTTTCATGATTGGGATTCTTATGATGATATGATGATTATATTTGTAGCGACTTGGTACTATCAATGTAAAACCTGACGCCTCGCTCACTCCGGGTTCGGTGATCCATGAATGCCATTATTTACCCCCCACGACCCCGCAATCTCATCCACTCCTCAGCGATCCCCGCATACGACGACGACGGACTGTACACTGCCCATCAACTCCCGCCACCACCATCCTCCCATTCTGTACGGGTTGAGTCCGAGATCGTACATCAACATGTCGTTGTACTAGAGGAATCCAGTCAGAGGGTGATTGACTGTAAGAGGAGTCGGCGCACTCACCTTGATCGCATCCAGGTTCAGCCCAACACCCGTCAACCGGCCCCACACGACATCCTCCGCTACCGCTCGGCGTACTTGCTCCAGCGTCATTGAAAGCGGGCAGCCCTGAGGTCCCTCGCCGTCCGGATCATCATCTAGTCCACCCGTGAGGAAGGCTGCTGCCCAGAGTGCCTGGGCCTCCGCGACGACTGCAACGGATCCGCTCAGCACAATACCCAGGACGGCAAGGGATCGGTCACCCTCCGCCACAAGCGCTGGCGAAGCAATTCGGCGGAAAAGACGATAGGTGGCCTTGTGTCGAGGCCCACGGTTCTCGAAAATGGCGGGCTCGAATACTCGCCGCATGTGTTCTTCAGCCTCCTGTTCTGTGCGTATCCAGTCCTGGTCCTGGGTTTGCGTGGACGATCGGGCAGAGGGTTGATCAAATAAGCCGAGTCGGACTCGGAGACTTGGAGGGCTGAATTGGACGGGAACAATGCACTTCCATCCAGTTGCATACACAATGAGGTCCACCTTTGGTATTTTGGTGCCATCTGCTAGCTCAATTGTTGGCTTTGACGACGGTCCCGAGAACCCTACGATACTAGAGCGGTAGGTATCGATGTTAGGCCCACGGATGACATCCCACAAGTCTGAATGGTTCATGATTCCCCCCGGCGTGGTGCTTTCAATGACACTATAAGAAGCATAATTAATAGGGGTTAGTGATGAGGCTTCACGGAAAATACGCCACCTAGTTGCTGGATGCAGCCTCTCCATCTTTGGTTGCGAGTGATACCGTGCTGGGCCAAATATATCTTTGTCGATTCTTTTCCAGAACTGAGAGACGAGAAAGCGTCCGAGAGGGTTGCCACGCAGCAACCACTGCGTCCAGGATCCTTCGACTCGGGGGATCCATGACCACAAGGCATTGGAAGGCGTCCAGGTAATAGTTTTGGGGGCTTCATATACATAGCGGTTCACTATGCCCACTAACCGAGTGCTAGCAGCCTGGTCACTAGGGACACGCTTACCTCCTGGCAATTCAGAAATGGGCGGAGACATCCAAGCCGGGCCGTAGCCGTCTTCGCGAATTATCCAGTGCACCCGCACAGGATCCGAGTCCTGTGACCGCAGACGAAACGACGGGTTGTTACGGTGGAGTGAGCCGAATAGGTGAATAAAGTCAAAGGATGACTTGGCACCCCCGTAGACAGCAACGGTTCGCAAAGTGGGAGTGCACTTTTCGTCGTCCTGAGCTTGCGTTTCGGGGGCCTCTATTGGCCGGTATCCCGATTTCTCGCGAAAATAAGCACCAATCTCTTTCGCATGGATCTCCGGAATGGAGTCTCCCCCTTCACGGGGGATCTTGGGTATCTTCGGCTCAGAGGACAAGCCGGTGGCGAGGATGAGCTTGTCACAGAGCAGCGTGATAGATTCAGGTGCCGGTCCAGCGGTGGACATGATTTCCGCTTTCCACTGCTTGGACGGTAGTCGAGAAACATGAATAACCTGCTGCGACTTGAGCCTCGTCCTCCATACCCGGGGGTAGGACTAACCAACCTTCCAGTTGAGTCTGATACGCTTGTGCAGATCCCACTTCCGACACCAGATATGCAAGTACCGATTGATCTTCCACCCCGGGATAAACTGACCGGTATCCGCTTCACCGGGTACGTTTGGTACTGCCGTCGCCATCGAAAGATCACTGTACTCATACTGACCGTAGGAGTTCTGGCTCAGGAGGTTGGGGTATAAGCGCTCCTGCGCCCAGGTACCTCCTATATCAGAGGCAGAGTCGATAATGAGAAGGTCATCGTCGTCTTCCTGTTTGTCGGACTTGCTGCTGTAGACGCCCGTCACCTGGAGGTAGGTTTTGGCGGCGATCAACCCGTAGAATCCGGCGCCGACTACGATTACCCGAGGCATGGTGGTAATTTGAGGAGGAAAGAAAATTGAGACATGCCTTGGGCTGCCCACTAGAAATAGCCCCGAGGAACAATACGAAGTCGAAGCGGGGGTTCTGTGTATTGTTCTTGTCTGGTTGGGGGAAACAAAGAGAGTGCTACACGAAGAGTCTATCTCGCCACAGGGGGAACTCATGGTTCGAACATCAATTAGTCGTATATCATAACTACTATATGCATTACTATTACACATATTTCTATTTCTACCGATCCACAGTAGCATCGACCTCATCGACAATCAGGACCTTGATCGTTGGCCGTTGTGGATCCGCACACAGTTCCAGCGCCTCCTTCGCTCTTTCCAGCGGCAAGCGATGCGACACCAACGGCTTCAGATCCAGAATCCCTCCACTCAGGCACGCAATTGCAGGCGGCCAGGTATCGCGATACCGATTGATGAACCGTAGATCAATCTACCGTTCTCCGTTAGCGCTGCATTCCGCCTCCGACCCAACCACAAGGGCAAACTCACCTCCGCCAACGACAAGTGCATAAACGGCAAATTATTCATAATCGCCTTGCCCACCCCGATCACCACCACCACGCCCCCGCGCCGAGCCGTATACGCCGCCGTCACTACACTGCTCTCCACGCCCGTACACTCCAGCACACGGTCGGGGGCGCTGTACTCATCCGGCCCGAAGAGGGCACGGATGGCCTTTGCGTTCCCCTGCGCGTCTAGGTCGCGGTTGATCTGGTAGGTAATACAGCTAGGGACAAACCGGCGGGCGAACTCGAGCCGGGAGGCATCTAGATCGGTGACGACAAGCGGATGTGCGCCCGAAGCGCGTGCGGCGGCGAGGCTGATCAGACCGATGGGCCCGGCGCCGCACACGACGACGCCGCGGCCGAGCTGGAGCCGGGCGACTTCGATGCCGCGCATGGCGACGGAGAGGGGCTCGAGGAGGGCGCCGTCGGCGTAGGAGAGTGTGTCGGGGAGTCTTTTCATATCATCGTCAGGACTGCCTGTCTACCAGCCTCGGGTCGGGAAGGGGAAGTACTTGTGTAGCCACTTGGCCGGATGCACTTTGTATCGCTGGATTGTACCCGCGTAGGGATAGACACCTGCGAACTGGACGTCCTCGCAGAGGTTGTATCGGCCGTCATCGCAGAGAAAGCACTCCTCGCAGGGGACGCCGGGTTCGACGGCGATGCGGTCGCCTTTTTCAATGTGCCGCACGGTTAGCGACTCGACCGGTCTAGAGATGCAGCGGGAGATGAGGTCTTCTATTCTTACCAAGCTTGAAGTTGGTGACGCCCTCGCCGCACTGTAAGACTATACCGGCCGCTTCATGGCCGATGATACAGTCACCCTTGAAAACGAGTTCGCCGATGCGCCCAGTTTTCCAGAAATGAATGTCAGATCTGTAGAGTTGCGTTGGGTTTTGCATGTTAGTGACCTTTCTGCAGACAAAGAAGGGCGCCGGGCAAACGTCGAGGAGTGGGGGCTACAGACCCGCAAATTCCGGTGGCCTTTATCTGGAGAAGCACCTCGCCTTTGCCCGGGGAATGCACTGGCGCGTCGACTTGTTTCAGCTGGTGGTCTGCTGTGACCTGCAGTGAGGGGTTAGGGAGGAAAGAAGAAGAGGACATGGTGACGGGCGGCGCTGCGGAGGGATGGCGAGAAACAAAGCAAGGAAATGGGCAACGGGCAGAAATAGGGAAGACCATTCAATACTTACTAGCTGACTGGGAGGGGAATGAAGGATTTATAGAACACCAACACGATCTGGATTCCCGAAGAGAAGGAAATTGGAGGCTCGGCGGGAGGTTTATTTCCGGTTGTTCTCCGTTGGGATGTCGGTGCCTCCGATTACCCGATTCGAGACGAACACTTATCGCCAGGCTGGAATTTAGCAATTAACAACTCTTCAAGGGATAAAACACATTTACAGGAGGGAAAGAATGGCACGTATTCTTCCATTATTAGGCTTTCTTACAACACTCTAGCAAACGAGGATCACGGCAATGGACCCCCCACCAAAAAAGACACCAAACTCCAAGGAATCACTCCGGGTTTAGTATAGCAATATCCAACTTATAAGAATGCGTATATAGAGCAACAATACCACCTAATTGGGATTTGGGTGGAAGGATAGGAAAAACAATTCTGAATATATAAAAATATACGTTTGCGCACCAGCGCAAGTACATGGCTAATAATGGCTAATATTCATCGGAGTCGTAATCATCGTCAGCCAGTAGGGAGCGGTAGCCCCTGGACGCAAGATTCTCTTCAAGCCCTCCATCAGTCTCCGGATCGGCGTATCCTATTAAGCCAGTTAGCATCTGCACCTAAAGAGAAATTTGCCATGTAGCTTGGGAAGAGCATACCATGACCGCCAAAATAGCTTAGGGCCACTGGCAAGAAGATAAGAGCATGAGTTGCGGCAAAAATAATCAGGGCCAGCCACACTCGGAAGTAATAGATCTCAAAAATTTTGCTTCGAGTAAACGCAAGAACGCAGACCCCAAGAAGCTTTGTTATTGTAATGCCACTGAAAACACTGCCCCCAACGTTAACAAGGGCTGTCCAGGCTCGCGCATCTTTGCCTCGGAATTTGGTGGGCACAGTTTCCATAATAGCGCGTGATGGGAACATGAATGCCCTGGCAATATGAGCACAGAACTCAACACCAATACCAACACAAATCACTAGATTCACCAGAGACACAGCATTCAAGGAAACGCCGGAGATTGCCAGGGAGCCGATAACATCAACCACAATCATCACAACAGTAGCGGTAACTACCGCCCCCGTGGCAATGGAGCCAAGAAGGATGGAGGTGATTGCAAAGATAATTGCAACAGCGAAACCAAGTAACGTTCCAGTGAGCTGTACGATTGATACATACTGGTCGAAGAAAATGTAGGATTTGGAGTAGGGGAACACATCGATCCCATGCTCCTCCGACAAGCCACGTGCAATGCGACGAGCCGAGATATACGATTTGATAAAGTCGTCTTGAGTTCTCAGAGGAGTGTGGGAGGTTCTGAAATGACTCGCGTTGGTCATCAAATGCTTGGGGTCGATAACCAGAGCGTTACTGTACGGCGCTTTTCCGCCAAGGGGGCATGATTCGTCTGTTGGGGACTCAATCCATTTTTGGACATATTGAATAAACTCGTTGCCTTCTGGCATGCCGTGAAGAGATATATTCCAGGCGGGTGTCCTATCCTCGAAACATGGTTTGCCATCTTCTACACAACAGTCCTGCTGCGGATTCAGCCAGTAGAGGAAGTCATCGATCCAGCTAGCCGTCGATCCCGAGATGTAAGAAACATTTGACCGCTTCGACTCTTGTTCCAATACAAAAGGCAATGAGAACTCCTCGCAGGTTGTGAAACGTCCGCAAAGTTGCTGCTGGTGTGCCCTTTCGGTCACATTCACGTTGCGAGTCACAAAGTAGACTGGAGGTCCAACACCAAAATAAGCGCTCATGTCGTTGAAATAGTCGATGAGATATGAATCATTGGGCAGAGCAATGCGTTGATCCAAGCCAAGGGCGACTTCCGGAATCAGTGCCAGGCCAGCAGTCAAGACACCAAGGAAAATGATCACCACCAAAACTTTGACTCTTCGGTCGAGGAGGTACGAGGCGTAAACTTGGCGAATAAACTTCTGCAATGCACTCTCTCCATCTTGGTCATCATACACCTGATCCTCCGACATGCCAGAATGCGCTTTACGCACAGTAAGACACGGGATGCAGTCCGCCCGGAGACTTTCGACACGGCGTTGATTGAGCGCAAGGACGGAAATAAACATCGTGATTTGCAAAATCGCATTGATGAAGACGGCACCGGCCGCATAAATCGCGAAATTCCTCACCGCAGGCATTCCCACAAAGACACCGAGCGCAAATGCAACCGTCTCTGTCATAGAAGACAGGAAAATGCTGGGTCCAATTCGCCCCACTGCCCGAGCGATGCGTTGGTCGATTTCCTCGTCCGGGTGACTCACATTCAATCGCTCAAACTCGTGAACGATCAAGAAGATGTTGTCCACGCCAATAGCCAAAACCAAAAATGGGATCACCTCAGCAATAATCAAGGTCACCTTGACTCCTGCCGCAGAAAAGACCCCCACTGACGCAGAGACAGACATTAATACAATCAAAATGCCGACGATTCCGAGGGTGAATTTGGATTGCACTAATGCATTTGCCGGGTAGCTAAGCAGGGACTTCCAGGTCACGGTGACAGATCCGAGAGCTAAAGATGCGTATAGGAACATAATAATATAGCTAATGACCACGATCTTTGCGTCAGTATTGCTGGATTTGTTCAATTCTTGCTCGATACTGGCTTCGGTGCTAAAGGAAACACGGAATCCGCGCTCGAGGGCCTCCTCCTGCACGACTTCCAGGATCCGTCTGAAGCTGTCTTCCCAGTCCATAGCTCTCAGTTCACCCTCAGAACCCTGGGCATGATTGGTCACAACCCACGTTGCGATAAGTGCCTTGGCGTCAAGGATGTTCCCGGACTCCTGATAGCCACCTAGGATCATGTCTGGATTTAAAGGCTGGCGGAAGTCGGGAAGGCAACTCACATCGCCTGGCGAATCAGTGCAATGTTTCAATCGATCTTCCCATGTTTCCGGGTCGAGATTAGAGACCGATCCGCCGAAATAGCCAGTCACGGACTGAACTACGCAAGCATCACCGGTGGGTTTGAAGCAAACCTCATCAAGGCCTAGCTCACGTTCTAATGAGATCATTCGACGAACTCTCGACTCAACGTCAAACCACCAACTCAAGGTTTCGTAGGTCAGAAGGCGTTTATCACCTTCGCTAACGAGGAAAGCTTGCTCAGCGCGGTAGAATGGTCCAAAGTTTTCATCGAAGAACAACTTTTCCTGGGCTGCCGCCGACGTAGGACTGACCCAAAGGCGCACCGGGTCTGTCTCCACTGAAAATCGAAGCCAGCCCAAACTCAGAAGCACGACCACCAGAACGCTAGATACGATAGTTATGGCCGGGAACCGGGCACATACAGAGCCGATATGACTAAACAGGGTGTCAAGCAAGGAATTCAGCTTATACACGGCTGTTGGGTGGTCGAGGCGACCAGCACCATGAACGATATCACCCTCGTCGTCCTCGTCGTCCGGGTTAGGATCCTGCAAAAGTCGAACCCTTTCAGGTTTGCGGTACCGGCGTCCTTTGTAGGTGAAGTAGCTAGTAAAAGCAGCAACTGCAAGAAGGAAGACTGAATAGATAACAATAACCGCAAATGATAGGCAAGGCAACAGGCCAACATGGCAGTATTTATCGGTTTTCACCTCAGGAAGCTCCGGGCAAACATCTGGGCAGTCGACGCACGAGCAACGATACGTGGGATCTGCATCATTACACGATTTAGGTTGAATGGACAGCGCCCGCATGCCATCTGGATCGGAATTTGGTGGTTCCGTTCGAAAGTCGATTTGGAACGGGCTTCCAAGAAACTTCTTGTCACCCAAGAACTTCAGAAACTGTGAGTAATTCTTCGCGCCGCCTCCAATGAAGTCAATAGCTTTGCCACCCGAGGCCCCGTTCTTGACATTCTTGCAGCTGTCGTAAAAGCCACTTTGGAATTCCTCCGACCACACGTTGTCCAATTCCGTCACCAGGTACTTTCCAGAGCTAGCCTTCTCGGTTTGAGTGACATTTATAAAAAGAGATTGATCCGGCGAACAGGTAAACGTGCAGAAGATGTTGAAAAAATTGTCCTTACAAGCGGGACAGGACGCAATGATCCCTTCGGCGAGCTTCAGGTTACTCGAAAGCGCATCCACCTACAGCCCCAGTTTTAGTCAGAAAGCGTCCAGCTAAACGGATAGCAAAGCCTGGTATTGGGTTACCTGTTCTTCCTCACAGCAGACGGGGCCCTGCTCCCATTTGCTACCACACAGCTTGACCAATTTTTCCCTCACCGCCGCTCCGGGTTCCCTCGCAAGCCCATTATCGGGACAAGGTAGCTCTCCACCAAAGAACGACTGCTTTCCGCAATGACCGCGAATAGCACAGCGACCAGGTTCATGGATTTTGGTCTCCCCGTGGGCGAGGGATGAAGGCAGGAAGCTGAGAGCCGCGACGAGGGGAATGGAGCGGAGTCCCCGCATCATTCCAAGGGAGAGCCGTTAAACCGCCGGAAAAGACGGAGACATCCAAAAAAGGGGGTAATTATGGTGAGGTATTGATAGAAAGAGAGAGATAGAAAATAACGTAACGATCAAAGAGTGCGACCCGAGTGTTGATGGAGGAGTTGGTGATGCGTTGGTCATGTCAGTTTGGAGGGAAGCAAGCAAGCAGGCAGGACAGACCGGGCAGGGCAGGTGATGAGAGGCGAGTGACGCAGAATTACATAAGCAGAGCGAGGCAATTCGAGATCGTCTGATCATTGGCTGGGGGCGCTCCGTTCCTCGGCTGTCGATCGGGCGCTAACGTCAGGCACTCGGCCTGATCCACCGGAGTGGAGAAGATATACTCTTACTGCCTCCTGGAGGTATATCTAGTCCATACCTAGTAGTAGGTAAGGTAGTGCTGTGCTTGCTAGATTCGGGATACGAGAATCTCCCAAGGTCAATTTCTTCGACATTCTCAGGTCTTTCACTGACCTCTTGTCACGGTCCTGGCTCTGCTAGCCACGTGGCTGTCACCTGACGCACACTGCCCTGGGGAGATTTACCCCCGATAACTCATTTTGAGTTCTTCGACGCAGCTTTGTCAATGAAAGAGTATCTGTGGGTATCCGGTATGTCATTGCAACTACCAAGCCATTGCCACAAGCCTCTTTGAGGTCTCTCGCGGACTTTCTTCCTTGGTATATTCACCGCAGCACCTCGATAGTGTCTCACGTCGACGAGCAAAGAATAACTTTCTTTGTTTATCTGCTTTCAACAGTTCTCTTCTCACAGCTTCAGGTACATTGAGAAAGCATTAATAGTATTCTTTGTTGCATGAAGTCATGGACAGCCAGAAACTCGATAATCTCAAGATAAAGAACATAAAGAAGATCAAGGAGACAAGAACAGGGAAACGAACAAGAGATAAAGATGAGAGCAAACAAAAGAAAAAAAGAAGACAACGGGATTGCAAGAGAACTCGAGGATTGAAACATGTTTCAACTCGACAAAGCAGGCAAAGACTACTTTGTCCAGCATGGCGACATTCTCAAAGACCTATTGTGTAAGGTCCATGCGAGACTCGACTCGATCAAAGAGAGAAAGCCATGATATGCTACCTCTTTTTGTTCATCTCGGGGAGATGCTGGACGAATATTTAACTCCTGTAGATGTCCCATGCCCATCCTCACACCAACTGATTGCCGACCTCAGCTATCCACATCCTTCTATGCGTTCAACATGAGCACCACATCAGTAATGACCTCCTCCAGCGACGGAGGACCCAAGCAGCGCATCCGCCAAAAGAATCGGGATGGCACCGCTCCCTCCGAGGGAGAATCGCGGTCCAAAAAGCGCCATCGACAAGACAGCGACGGCTCCGATTTCGAGCCCGACGGCCCCCTGAAGCGCGTCTCTCGCATCCTGGCCTCGATCTACTACGACATCAACTACCTCTGCCTGATCCGTAACGTCAACCGCCGCGTGCAGGAACCCAGCAACATCACCTTCTACAACCTGCAGTTCGAGGAAGCCGCCCTCCTCCTGGACAAGGCCGTCGGCAACGAGATCGAAAAGGTAAGCCCCCTCTACAACGATCCCACCGCACAGCTCTTCCGCCTCGGCGTCTTCGTCAAGCGGCTCGGGTGGCGCATGCTCGCCATCTGCTCGCTGGCCGAGGGTTTCCGGCGCGCCGCCCGCGACGAAGCCAACACCTCCATCTGGAACGAACTCCTCAACCAGATCCACGACAACTTCCAGAGCCTGGACATCTTCGCGCGCACCCGCAGTCTCGACTGGCGCGGGCCCCTCCTCAAATACTCCAACTACCCCATCCCTGCCCTGCGCCGGGACCTCACCAGCCCCCTGCCGAACCTCTCCCACGAGCACCCCCACCACTTCGTCATCGACCACGACAAGACAGTCCACCGGCCCATGTTCAACGGCCACGCGCAGGTCCACATCCCCAAGCCCCTCTTCGAGGCCTCCAAATGGGGCGACGCGCTCAAAACCGACCCGACCCTGCGCAGGCCCCAGAACGGTAAGTGCAATCTCTGCCTGTCCGCCGGAGTCTGCCCTTGCACCGTCGACCCGCTCCCCGGCACGCTGGTGGAGCTCTTCGAGCGGCCGGGCATCGGCGTGGCCGTGCGCGCGCTGGCCAATTTCCGGGCGGGCGATCTGCTCGGCCAGTTTGTAGGTGAGATCTGCCCGGAGGATTACTCGGGTGACCCGGTGTACTCGCTCTGTCAGACGGACCAGTTCGATGGGTGGCGGGTGGACTGTACGATTTCGCCGCAGCGGTTCGGCAACTGGACGCGCTTTCTGAGCCACCACTGCGATGCGAACGCGGAGTTCTTTACCCGGACGGTTGGCAAGCGGAATGCCATGACAGTCGAGGCTGTGAGGGATATCGCGGCCTTTGAGGAGATCACCGTGCACTACGGGCCGGATTACTGGACAGGGGACAGGAGGACGTGTCTCTGTGGATCCGACAATTGTGTTTCGAGGAAGAAGAGAAAGGTGGGAGAGTAGGGTAAGTATAGGCATCACTAATTTTATTGTTGGTTCGTTCTGGTAGATCGGTTAGAATTCTTGTGATTATTCCCAGCAAATCTATTTATTTGTTTTTTTGAGAGACACAACAAGATCAGGTGAAGATGAAATCAATTAATCTATCGCTAGCCATGTATCGCAGATCCCGAATATTTTAACCCCAAGCAAGTATTCAAAACGTGTATCCAAAGTGTATCCAAAGTGTATCAAAGCAAAACTTCTCGTTAGGTCCCGCACGAGAAAGCAAAAGGTCTATGCAAGAAAACTACTCCTCTAACAAATCAATCCCGTCTATTCCATACCCAAAATCCATAATGACCGCCCGGGAATCCTGACTGGTGGCAACAATCCGTCGATAATCTGATTTCACGCTCAACATCCAGCTCGTGGTCCAGCCCGGCAGGTCAATCGACAGCTCGCCTGTCTCGGCGTCAAAGACCTTGACGCTCATGTCGTAGCTACCGCTGACGATGCGCTGACTGTTGCTGTCGAGGTGCAGCGAGCGGACCAGGCCCGAGTGGCCCTTGAGCTCGTGCACCATCTCCCCAGTGTTCGCGTCGAACTGGTAGATGACCTTGTCATTGCCACCGGTGAGGATGGTCCGCGCGTCATCGCTGAACTCGACACAGGCCAGGCCCCGGTCCTTGCTGGGGAACTCCTTGACGCAGAGGCCCGAGGTGATGTTCCACAGCTTGGCGACGCCATCTCCGCTTGCAGAGACGATGAGGTCGCCGCGGAGCTGGACCGCGTTCACGGGTCCTCGATGGCCGAGAAGCCGCTTCACCAGGGCCCCCGTGTCACGATCCCAGACGCAGATCGTGGTATCCTTGGAGCAGGAGACGATGTATCGATCATCGAAGCAGACATCCAGGACACCGGCGGTGTGGCCTTCCAGGCGGTGAATCGGCCGGTAGTCGTTGTGAATGTCCCAGACGATGCAGCTATAGTCCGATGACCCGGTGACCAAGATATCCTCGTCGAACTGAAGACACAGGATCGAGGCGCTGTGGTAGTCCGAAATCTGCTCCATTGGGGTGATAATATTGGCCGACCGCGTGGGAGGCGGGTTGATCGTCATAAAGGGCGGCTTCCCCGAAGATTGCTGCGTTGGGTTGTTGACTGGCCCAATATTCGAGACGTCGCCGGGAGGCGGCCCAATGATCTTGCGACACCGCCAAGGGTAGTGCGCATCCCACACGCGGATCGTGCGATCGCGCGAGCCGGTAATGATCTTGTCCTCATCGAACTGGGCACAGTAGACACTGTCCTTATGTCCGTGAAGATAGATCGCCGCGGCCTTGCCTTCCTTCCACCGATGTTCCAAGGCCCGACGGACCAGGAACATCCTCTTCCAGTCCTGGTTCGGGACGGCCTTCCCGAGCCCGGTGGAAGCCTGCTTCTTGGAACGGACGGCCGCGGGGCGGCGTTGGCGGTAGCAGCGGCGGAATGCTTGCCGCCAGATATATCGGGAGGAGGCCTGTTCATTCCAAGCACGAGACACCAGCTCCGCGTCCATCAGGGACTGAGGGTCGAGGCACGAGAGCACCTGCGACATGATCTCCGGGGGCAAAATGGTGACAGGGTCGACCCGGACGATGTCTAATTCCTCCGAATCTGAAAACTCGGAGCGATCGCGCAGGTCAATGCCAATGCCACTCTCCGAATCCTGGACCAACCTGGTGTGATCCCTCTTCGCAACATCCCGCTCCGAACGGGCCAGCTCATTCTGAGCAGCGGCAGCGGCCCGCGCCGCCGCACCGGCGTAGATATCATTGGGCAGAATGGGCGGCTCCCGGCCGTGTCCAGGGATGGGGAGGGGAATCGAGGTGGTCGGAACGTAAAAGTCCTGCAATGCGGAGATGCTGTGCAGGGAAGGGCGACGGTTGACGCTAGGGCCTTTGACGCGGTCGGCATTCCAGCCCGCGGAGGCATCATCTTGAGGAGGATGCTCAAAAGTCCGTGACGATTTATGGCGAAGTGTCACGGACAAGCGACGACCGAGGGCGCGTAGCCCTTGGACCGGGTGGCGAAGGTTGGAGAAACTCTTGGCTCCCTGACGCCGATGCGCGGGTTCCGGGAAATGGCTGACATCCTCCAGGACCTGGGTGTCCAGCGCCTCTGCCGAATCCACAAGGGGCAAGCCATGCCAGATGTCTTGGTCCAACGCCATGGTTGTGTGGGCAGTCGAGACGGTCGCAGTTCGGGGTCTCGAACGAAAGGGCAGTGAAGGACGTCGTCGGTGGGAGGAGGGAGCGTTAGCAGGATCTCGTGGGGCCATAGTGACGGTTGTCCGAAGGGGCGAAGAGTTGGGGGCTTTATTGGTATATATATCAACAATCGACAGGTCCCCTTTTCCCGAAACTAAGACACGAGTTCAGGGGGCAGGGGAGCGAAGTGAGAGACAGGACGCAAGGAGGTCTATCAGAGAATCGATGGCCCGGAGGATCCAAGAAGAACAAAGGAAGGGTTAATTAACAAAAACGGAGGAGAATAAATAAGCGAGAAGAAAGAAGATAAGCAGATAGTTATTGTGCGAGGCTGACGAGGTAGGTTGGGCAGCGGGGAGTGAGTTCGCCCGGGGTCGATAAGAGGGCCACAACAACCAACGCGAGAAGGGGATAGAGAGAGAGAGAGAGAGAGAGAGAGAGAGAGAGAGAGAGAGAAAGCGGGAGACTGAGAGAGTGACAGACAAGGAAACAAAAAATAAAATCCAAAAACAAGAAGAAAAAAAGAGAAGATGTGATGTTTGGGGGGGGAGGAGGAAAAGAAAGACAGGCTGAAGGAAGACTCCCCAGATTAATCGTAATCTTTTTCAGGAGGGCAAAAAAGGTTAATCGGGAGGCGGTGAGGATTTTTCTTTTATTGTTGTTTTCCAGCGAAGAGTTTTTTCGCCCCCCCCCCCAAAGTCAAAAAAAAAAAAGCGGAAAAGTGGCAAAGGGACCTTCTTTACGATAGATTATTCTTCTATTCCCATCTTGAGGAAATACAAACACGATTGAATAGGACAATTGTCCGCAGGTGATGACCTTGAGTCGACGTGAATATTAATCGAGACTAGAGCAAGTGATGAGATCTTAATTCCTTTGACTCCACCGTGGGGAAGGGAGAAACCCACCCCGAGGTTCCTGTTGTTGCCCTCTGTTGCCTGGGTGTCTTCGATGCCCATGTGGCAGCGGCTAAAATACGACGTACGGCAAGGCGATAGTCGTACGACTGGGCCTTGGTGGCCCCTTCGTACTCCATATAGGAGAAGGATTCATTCATCTTCCTACGCAGCGCCCGTGCATTGTATCGCCGATTGCCAGGAAAGGTCTCATTCCCATTCGACCAATCAGAAGCAGAGGATTGACCTAGGCTGGCTTTCAATCCTCAAGTCAAATGGTGGTGACGACGTCCCTATTTATTTCATTCCATCGAGATCAAGAGTTGAAGAGCCTTTGACTTTCTAATAGCAGCCAAGTAGTAAGAAAACACGCAGTATACGTCGAATAGAGAAAAGTCATGCAAACCCCAGAAGCCAGGCAGACCGGATATATATCTGCTGGTCAATCCTAGCGCGCATTGCTGAATTTAAGGCTGCACATGGACTTATTTGAGACAAGAATACCAACATGTCCTTTTAACAAGGAAGGACTTGCCAAACTAGCCTAAAATCTATCCTAGAGATAGAGAAAGAGGGTTTCAAGAAGCAGATTCAGTGAGTTAAAGTATGATAATTTGATAGATAATGTTGTCTTGAATTTAATGTCTCGGTGTAAAGTACTATATAAGAGATTCCACACATTGCCATCCTCACACATGTTATTCTCAGACGAGCTACCCTCCGGAAGACGAGAAGAGAGGGGACAGGTCTTATGTAGTACAGCGTATTAGCCCGGAAATGGCAAAACTAACCCTGATTACGATCCTAATAACGACCCGATAACCATAACCCCAACCCCGATCACTGGCAGCAGAGCAGGATGCCCCGTCGGGATGACTGCTCCCCCCGTACTCGTCGTCGGTGCGGCGGTCTCCTCTCCAGACGCACTTGGTGACGACCCTGGCCCTCCAAAACTAGGCGGCAACCCATTGATATACGTCGGCGTGGCCAGCGCGGTATTTCTTGTTGTTGTGACGGAGGTGGTTGTGACCGACTGCGACGGGAATATCGGATCATTTGTGTATCCGGACGGGAAAGTTAGCGACGCCCCATTCATCTCCACTGGGGCTGTTGTGATCGGGTCCTGCACCGGTGTAGCGGAAGGCACAGCGTCTTTCCCCGTGCTGATCTCAAGGATATGGTCTTCGCCCGGGTTAAAGTTCGCCTGGGCCATGGAGACCTCGTTGTTATCAAGATCAAACACAACATAGGCGCTGCGGAGAAATGAATCCCCGAGGATTGGGAAGAAGGCGGCGCTGGGGGCGATGCCGAAGATACAGCTCTGTTCGCCATCAATGTCAAGGTAGCCATCTTGGTAGTATATTGCGTCGTTGAGTATGAGTTCGCGGAGGGGCACGCTGATGGTCAGGTCAGAGAAGGAGAAAGTCACGTTATAGTCTTCGCGGCCGTCGAGGTAGCTGTCGCAGGGGACGTAGCCGAACTGTCCGGCTTCATAGAGGTGGACGTCGAGGTCGCTGTAGATTTGGGCGACGAGGGGCGCGGGGAGGTAGCTGATGCTGGCGCCGGAATCAAGGAGGACGGCGATGGGGAAGTCAGTGTTGTTGTAGGACTTGGAGATGGAGTCTTGGTCCGAGGTCACGCCAAGCCCAGTCAAGGTAATCCACAGGTGGTAGTAGTGGCCCTCGAGGGGGATGACGGGGATGGTCTGCAGCTCGCCGGTGTAGTGGGCGGTGTTGATGCCGCCAAAGAGGATGTTGCCTTCGTCTTCGCCGAGACGGTTGAGCCAGAGGCTGTAGGCGTTGGATTTTGTGATTTTGTTTTCGACGAGGAGCTGGGGGAAGTTGGTGTAGATTTTGTTGGCGGCAACATTGATGTCGTAGCCGAGACCAAGAATTCCCTCTGACAGTAAGGAGTATCTTAGCATCATTTACAGAGACTGGACAAGTGGTACTCACTATCGATGCTGGATGAGGTTGATACACCAAACTGGATCTCTGGTATTGTGGCCCCCTCGATCTCCAGCTGGTCGGTCGCATAGTAGCCCTCTGCCCAGGACTGATCGCCGTACGTTATGGAGAATGGATCGTTTAGGGCGTTGAATGATTCTGAATTGGAGGGATCATATGTCCCGAGAGAGAGACAGCGCGCTCCATAGGCTCTACAGATGGGGTTATCATCCTCCACCACCCAGAGATCACTGCTTCCGGTGTCGACGGAGACTTCAACGCGTTGTGGGGGAGAGCCAAGCGTGAGATTGGTTGAGTACAGTTCACCACTCATCTACCGGGGAGCAGTCAGAATGATACGGAGAAAGTGGTTGCATCGAGGACAGGGAACATACCCCATAACCCCTGATGTCAACATCCACCACATCCTCCCTCTTGAAGCGTCTCCGATCGCTCCGCACTGGGTCCCGGATATGGTTGCGGCGGACACCGAGTTGGAGAACAGCGGGCGAGTTACTCTCATGCAGATTCAACCTGCAGTTCACCACCACGACCAGCGCGGCCAGGGCGGAAAAGACAGCAGCCCGCATGGTGAATAGTTACAGGCCTTCCCCGCGTCCTGGGGATTGAGAGAGAAAACATGATCTGGGTGGGGGGGACCTTTCACTAAATTAATCATGAAAGAGTACCTAGCTAACTAGTTAATGACTGCTGCTGACGATCCTGTTCTTTGCTGGATCCTGGGCTCTGAATGGTTGACGGCTTCTGCTACCAAACTCGTTCAGGGTTAGACCCGGAGGCTGGGGCAAACTTCCAAGCACAGCTGATGGTGGGTCTTTCGTTCAGGGGCTGCGGGGAGACCGGAGTTCACAGTTCCATCTGTACACAGTAGTACCTTGGTATGATTGGACCCCGGGCCGTGGTTGTTCCAGAGTCACGTGAATACTACACAACCCGCCATCATGCACTGCTGAGTCATCGCATCCTTGGCATCCCATTCGGCTCTTCCAAGAGAACTGAAGATCACCAAGCTTTCCAACTCCAGAAGGTCGCTCCACGCTGACGATTTTGTCGCAAGGATGGGAAAAGGTAGATATGTCTTCTTCAAATCAATTAACTGCCCTTCCTTCTTTTCTTCTAACACGCTCCATTTTTCTCTTTAGGAACGGATAAGCTCTATGTACGATACCTTAGGACCTACCACCTGCCTTCTCGGCGCGATTCTTGATTTCGGCGCACTAACCACGAAAGTTATGCCTACAGATTACCCATTCGGAATGGGCTTCGGAAGATTCATTCTCTGCCAGCGCGGGTGCAGCGGTGGGGAGAGCCAGGCGCGGAACCGCCGAGAGCTCTTTTAAGCGACTTCCCTTTAACTTCTGTTCCCTTTCGCTCCAGCCTTTCGAGCATCCCGTGTGCACGCCGTCTGGGACGATTTTTGACCTTACCAATATTCTGCCCTGGATTAAGAAACACGGCACAAACCCTGTTGATGGGGCGCCCCTGAAAGGCTCGGATCTGATAAAACTTCATCTCGCGAAGAACGAGTCGGGCGAATATATCGATCCAGTGACGTACAAAGTTCTGACAGATAACACTCATATTGTCGCGTTGGGAAATACTGGAAATGTGTTCGCGTGGGATACGGTCGAGCGATTAAACATCAAGGGCAAGCTGTGGCGGGATCTTGTGACGGATCAGGAGTTCACCCGCAAGGATATCATCACTTTACAAGATCCACAGAACATCGAGTCTCGCAACTTAAGCTCGTTTAATTATCTGAAGGACGGGCAAAGCGGATTGACCGACGAACAACGGAGGGAGCAAGAGGACCCGTCCAATAATGTCAACGCCAGCGCCCTGGGGAGTTCTGCGAAGATCCTGAAGGCGCGGGAGGCAGTCACCAAGGCCCGTTTGGAGAGATCTCAACGTACCGGCTCAGCCCCTACATCTACGGATCTATCAAAGACAAATGCCACGTCGAAACCGGTACCACTGTCACAGAAGTCGACCTTGTCCCGGTCTGGCAAGCCTGTCCCCTATAATACGGCAAGACACACAACTGGCCTGGCGGCTGCATCACTGACTAGCACTGGATTAACCCCGCATACGTCTGCTGAACTCGCGCTCATATCCAATGAGGAATACATGTTAAAGAGGGGTCGGGTAAAGCAAAAAGGCTATGCTCGAGTTTCCACAACTTCCGGGGATATTAACCTGGAGCTCCATACCGAATATGCCCCCAAGGCTGTATGGAATTTTATAAAGCTTGCTAAAAAGGGGTACTACAAGGACGTGACTTTCCACCGCAATATTAAGGGGTTTATGATCCAGGGGGGGGATCCCACTGGCACAGGCAGAGGTGGCGAGAGTATCTGGGGAAAATACTTTAATGATGAATTTGAAGGCCCCCTCAAGCATGATACTCGAGGAACACTCAGTATGGCTAACAAAGGCAAAAACACCAACAGCAGCCAATTGTGAGACCCTTCTTTCTCTCTTTGTTGCTAAACATTCAAGTGCTAACTGGTCCTGCCTCTAGCTTTATTGCATACCGCGCTCTCCCCCATTTAAACAACAAACACACAATTTTCGGCACTGTAATTGATGATCCAACCCCATCCTCCACAACACTGAACAAGCTTGAGACCCACCCTGTCAACCCAACCACGAATAAGCCTACCCCTGATATCCGCATCACAGACGTGACGGTTTTTGTGGACCCCTTTGAAGAATTCTTGAAGCAGAAACAACTCGAACAGTCAGCAGACATGCAGGGAAACGCTGAAGATGACGAGCAAAACGCGAGACTGGCTGAGGACAATCACGTCACTTGGACGGGCAAGCGAGTGCGTGGTCCAGGACAATCACCAAAAGAGGAAGGCCCTGTTGGGGTAGGAAAGTACTTAAAGGCTGCTCTGGCTGGCCGGACAGCTCAGGAGGAAGATGAGATCGTCGAATTCATAGACGATGAGCCGGCACCGGAGCCAACACGGAAGAAATTCAAAGCCTCTGGTGGATTTGGCGATTTCAGCTCATGGGATTAGAAACCTTGGCATTGATATCTAATGGCTTCTAGGAATACCATCCAACTGAATAGATTAATTATGGGCAGTATTAAGATAAAACAAAAAGGCAGCATTGGCGCCGCTCCTCCTCCGAGCCCCCGGGGCGACAGCTACAGCACGGTTTGTCCACGGGAATCACCAGGGGGAAACTTCCAACTCCAAATATTCAGGCCGATCTTCGTTCCCCCATGCACCGGCATCCCCGCGTGCAGAATCTCTTCATACACACTCCCATCCGGCCTGATATTCTCCCAGAAGACCGCATTTCCCGCAATGGGTTTAAAGACGGTTCCATTCTCCTTGCTGTCACAGTCCAGGAAGCGGCAAAGCATCGGATCTCCCCACCGCGGAATCATGGGGAAGTGAGTCCCCCCACCCGTGCAGTTCCCATCCAGCCAAACATTGAGGGTGGTTCTCCTGTTCGGGAACGGGGGTTCTCGCATCGCGTCATAATGATGAGTGAAGTAGCCGTCCTTCTGGTACCGTTGCACAGTGAAGGGCTCCAGGGCCATGCTGTGCCACGGCTGGACGGACTGTACGCGTCGCTCGATACATTTCACGATGGGATCGCGCTCCACCGCAGCGGTTTCGCTCCGCCGGAACTGGAGGTCCGTTCTGGAGGATTGTTCTCTGTCGTTGTAAACAAAGGCGGGGTTGTAGTTTGGTTCACTGATGCCGTATTAGTGAAGGGAGGCTGGGGACGTGGGCAAAAATCCAGGGTGTTGAACTGAACCTCATTGAGATCAGGTGCAATCTCTCCTCTTCGGTCAGGAAGGATTCAATGTACATCATCTGGGGCTCTTGACCGAGGAGATATGCTGTGATCTGGTGGTCAGGGCACTCTGCCGACCCGTCAGGCTGGTTGAAGTCCATTGTGTTGGAGAGATGGCCAGGACCTACAGCACTCTGACTTGGGGATGCAGGTGCCTCTGGCTCCGCAGAAACGACAGGGGCGTCTGAAGATAAGCTGAAAACGCCATCCTCCTTCCCCAGTGATACCCCGAGGATACTTAGCCCAGGGCCGGAGGAAGTTGATACATGGAGGAACAGGGGCAGGATAGCTTGTGTCTCAATAATCTGGGCCATTCTGGATGATCTACTACTGGAGTCTTGAATTCTCTGCATGGGAATAAACATGAGATATAAATTGCTTTGGGCCATCCAAGTACTTAAGGTAAACCGAGACTGGACTAGGTGTTGTATGACGCAATCGGACACGTTTTCCATGCTTTACCGTACATCAGATTGCCTCGTTCCTAGAAGTGGGATTTGAAAGACAGTGTGCAGTAGATTCAGGCGAACTGCCATGTTCCAAGTTAAATCACTGCTATGGGCGCTCTACCATTCCGGAAGATAGTAGACGATTAAGTAAACGAATCGAGAATATCTCTAGAGCGACACAGAATGGGTCTGCTGAAGAAGCTGTATAACTGTTCAAGGCCCAGGAGTCCATTCCCGGATGATGTAAATCCTGTCACGCTATAGGAACTCGTTTCCGCCTCCCTTGACAAAGGAAGATAAGGTACCAGCTAGTACCTCGCCATAGCCATGAAAAAGGTACGTCGAAGCATTCAACTCTCGCTCTCCTCGATACTGAGTTGTACCTCCATCGAGGAAAGCCCCGAGGCGCCGAGGAATGATGACCCGTCTGTGATGCAGTTTTGGATCCTGCTGCGTTGATCCTCTCTCATGATGATAATTATGGTTGCAGCCTTTGATATCACATCAACAGGGAATTACTTCCGGTTTGATGAGCTCATACCTACATTCACTGCAGATGAGTCACTGCCCCCTACCTTGTAACCCCCCGTTCAGTCAGTGGAGGGCGACGATCCTTCATCTCTTCTACATCTGCCTACCTTTAGGTACCATCAATCACTTGAAAGATCGTCTTCCACTTTTACCTTCGTTGATTGATTAGAGTCATCATTTGAAAGAACTACAAACCCTCGATCAACTAACCAGCAGATACCACTGCATTCCCGTCTCTTCAAGATCAGTTATTGACATATCTCAAATCTTCTCTCACCGTCTTCACTATGCACTTCACTTGGAAGTTTTGCTCTTGTCGCTTTGGCTGTTCTCTCTGTCCTTCAAGGAGCTCCTGCAGCTCCTGCGGGCGATTCCACTCCGTGGGATCAAGGGCTTATCCTCGGGAGGAGCATTAACAAGTATCAAAATCCCACTCACTGCGATCTAGGTGAGGTGTGCGTAGGTGGGAAATGCACCCTTGGGTGCACTAGTGACAGCGACTGCATCCCGGCGCAGTCGTGCAAAAATTCCCAATGCTGGATTGGGTCTAAATCACAATGTCTGAGTTACCATCAGAAATGTAACAACGACGACGAGTGTTGCTCTGGCATGTGCCAGAGGAGGTGGTTTATTTTTAAAAAGGGATGCAAGCACACGCCCTATGCGGACCGGTCTAGGAGACCTAAGGAGGTGCAGAAGAAGCCACCTCAGGATGATGAGAAGAAAGAGGACCCTCCCAAGGAGGATGAAAAAGATTACTAACTTCAAGTACGGGAATGTGGCTCGGCCTTATGTTCTTTACATCTGCTACTATGGGGGGAGTTTGCGATTCAATCATTCATGTACGAGGCGGCGGCGAGTAGGTTTAGCTAGATGAGCAATACGACTGACAGTTATCGTTTTCCGAACATAATAATAATAATAATAATAATAATAATACAGTAAAACACGGATATAAGCAACTCCGATATAAGCATTACTCCAATATAAGCATCTGAACACGGTGTCTTTTTTATTCCACCACCAAAAGGTGCTTATTACTCTGTTTCTAGCACTGTGCTTAGAATTCAATCATTTCCCATACAAAAGTGCTTATATTGGAGTCGGAAAAGTGCTAATTTTGATAATTTTAGAACTCCTTCCCTCCCCGCGATGTCTTCCATGATGCCTGAAAAGCAACGATGAAACGCGATTTCAAATGAGCAACGCGCTGCTCTACGTGCACAACACCATTTAAGGCCTTATTCAAGTCATTCAGATCTCCAGAAGTGGTTTGAAGATACTTATAAGCGGCCAATCAACCGCTCGATCATATCTCGAAGCCTCTCTGAAAGATTTGCCTACCTGGATACCCTCATTAAGCACAAAGCAAAGGATCGTCGGCGGCGTGCAGAACACTGGCCAGAGCTTGAAGAAGCCATTTTTCAGTGGATACAAAGAGCAGAGGGAAGGATCATAATATCTCAAGAGATAATTCGGGAAAAAGCTCGTCAGTACTGGCCTTTGATCTATCCTGAAGCTGCAATGCCCACATTAAGCAATGGATGGCTTCGAGGGTTCCAACACGGGCGAAATATTCGATCAAATACTCTTCATGGTGAAGCAGGGAGTGTTACCATTGATGCAGAGGCAGAGATGGCCAATATTCGCCTACTTTTAAGCAACTACGCGCATCGTGACATATTCAATTCGGACGAAACAGGCCTATAGTGGAAGAAGATGCCTGATCGAAGCCTTACAAGCCGTATGATGCCTGGAAGAAAGCAGGAAAAGGCACGAATCAGTGTAAATTTCTGTTGCAATTATGATGGCTCTGAACGGCTTCCAATCTGGCTTATTGGCACTGCAAAAAAACCACGCGCATTCCATTCTGCAGGCATAAATATAGAGAATTTGGGCTGCTTTTGGCGAAGTAATAGGAAAGCCTGGATGACAGGAAAGATCTTCAAAGAATGGCTTTTGTGGTTTGATTCAAAGATGAATACTCGAAAAGTCGTCCTTTTACTTGATAATTTCTCTGCTCATCAAGCAGCTGCTGAGGAGATTCAAAAAGAGCTTCAAAACACGTTAATTGTATGGCTTCCAGCTAATTCAACAGCCCGATTTCAGCCTCTTGACCAAGGCATTATTCGCACCTGGAAAGCACTTTGGAAACGGCAGTGGCTACTTTATATGATGACGCAATTTGATGCCGGAAATGATCCTATAAAGACAATGAATATTTTATATGCCGTTCGGTGGGCAATTCAAGCCTGGGAAGTCGATTTGATTCCAACAACTCTTCAAAACTGCTTTAAAAAGGCCCTTTCAGCTAAAGAACAGCCAGAAATACATGATAATGAGCTTCTTGCTGAGATCCAGGAGGGCCTTGAGCAGTTAAAATTATCAAGAAATATTCAGGAGGTCATGGATATCAATGAGTTTCTAAATCCAGTTGATGAAGAGATTACAGATGATACTGAAGACCTTGACGATCTTATTCTTAATGAATTTTCATCTAAAAACGACATTTCAGAGGATGAAGATGAAGAAATACCTGTTCTTCCTGCAATTCCTGTCTCCGATGCCTTAGAAGGCCTATATAAATTACGCCTATTTGAGGAACAGCAGGTAGATGAGAATCCTGACCTTCTTCGTGCTCTTTTAAAGCATGAAAAGGTCCTTTTACAGAAAAAGGTGCAAAAACAGTATCAATCTGACATTCGCTGCTTTTTTTCATAAAGGTTATGGTGTATTTAGCAATTTTGATATAAAATATATATAATTTTGTATGGTATTAGAATCAAATTCGATATAAGCATTACTCCGATATAAGCATCCGAAGGCTCGGTCAGAATTCGATGCTTATATCCGTGTTTTACTGTAGTAATATGGAGATTCCACTGCAAAGGCGTGAGTAATGTCGGAATTCTTGTCCGAGATAACACAGTAAAGGTGGCGATGACCTCATATTGAAATCGTCAATCCAAAGCCTACTTCGTAGAATGCGGAGAAGTTGGTAACTTGATTGATTCCGCTTATACTCTGAATCAGCACCTATATTGACACATAAGCTATGAAGAAAATATCGATCCATTACCACCGTCCTCACACATATAATGGTATCTCGTCACCAGAGGGAGACCCAAAAAAAAAAAAAAATCAGCAGAGGCTCCCAAGCATTATCCGAGAAAAGCAAACTCCCTACATCACGCTGCACCCTCCACTCTGGCATTGTTCTAGATAGGTCAGATCGTCATTCGATACGCTGGTCGGCTCGCCCTGCTTGCGCTTGACTCCTTGGACCTTGAGATCTTGCTGGCCTTCCAAATGCCACCATTGGAGCCGCTGATATTTGGTGGAATTGATTTCCACATAGTCAATCGACCACTCACCCGAACTAACGGTTACCTCGGTATGGGGATCTGGGAAGTGAAAGTCGGGTAGGTATATTTCAGTTGGAATATCTTCATCATGCGACGTTTCGCCTCCAATCAGTGACATCGTGAAGGTACAATTTCGCAAATCAAATAAATGATTCAAAACTAGACCATTGGTGGAAATAGGGCTAGGTCGAAGAAATGCTTCTGCAGCACGATACCCTAGCTTCTCATGATCAGACTGAGAAACATGAGAGACTTCGGTCGATATTGAAGGGGACTTCAAGGCGTCTTTCAGATTTCGAGGTCCTATCTGGTGGTTGGAGACATGGGTGTGACTCTCAGAGTAAGAAGGAGAATGGGAGTTTATGTGGGTTCGAGAATCATTTTCAAAAGTTAAGAGCTTGCCACTAGGGAGCTCTAGATCGTCAATTGAGTAGATTGACAGATCCTCACCGTTCCAATTATCGCCCCATTCGTGATCGTTCTAAGCCAGGCGTTAGTGGGCCCCGTCTTACTTTCATCCTGTTGGAAGAGCAGTAGACACATACCTTTGTAGTGTATAGCCACAGTGTAAAGCCATTCGCAAGGCTTCCCTCCAGAGCGAAGTGATTTGCATCCATGGCGCTGATTTGACTGCTGTAGTCGCCGGTTTTATAGGCATATTTATCATCCATGTCATATGGAATGCCAATTTCAGTAAATATCATCGGGTGGTTTCCCATATACCTGAGACTCTCCTCTCTCAGAAACTTAAGTTGATCCCGCAAGCAGTTCCTGATGGCATTTTCTCCGATCTTGAGGGCGAATGCGGGAGTGAGATACTTGCCGCGCAAAACACCAATGACATCCACATTGTACAATCGGTTCCTGGTTTGATCAATAATTGCTGCTAGATGTATGGAAAGGTCCATGGGCTTACCAATGCTTTGTCATGAGGGTAAGGCCGTCATAGTAATGAACTGCATGGACCATATTGGGATCATCATCAACGGAGCCCTTCAGATCGGGCGGGATTTCCATGACAGGAGGCTGGCATAGCAGTATACACTCGGGCCACACACTTCTAATCGCATCTCTGTATGCTCTATAGTGGTCCAAGAAGTATGTGTTGGTAAATTTGTCATAATCCAGGGGTTCACCTGTTCGGGGTTTCTTGGAGAAATAGCCCTTTTGTAGGAGCTGATCTGAAGATGGATCCCAGACTCCATGCTGGGCCCACAAACATTCTCCCAACTTCCAGCCAGGATCCCTTTTCCAGCCATATTTCTGATCATTGTAGTCGGCTGAAAGCCATGCAGTCTCACCCTCAGGGTCGACAAGCTCTCTGCCCGTCTGATGCGGCCCAAACCCGCCGAAGCCCCAGGTTGTTTCTTCACATGCTCGGCCAGAGCCCGTCAGCATGGCTTGAAATGCGGTAGGAGATGTCCCGAGTTGATTTTGCTGGTCCGATGGCACGACAGATATGTCCTGGATTCCGATGAGGCCCCGATGCGGCTCGTTAATAGATTCCCACCCAATGACCACGTCGTTCTCGATGTCACCAGCATCACGAATTTTTTGCGCGAAATATTTACATGCGGCAATGAAATGGCCTTGGAGGTAGTCTTGAATGTTTATGCCGTCTATGATTGCCTTGGGTGCAAAGTCTCTCCCAGCCCAGAAAATTGTGAACATTGTCTGACAGACGAGGCGGGTATAGTTCGTACTCCATATCATCTTCGGGAATTCAGCCGGGTTATCGTAGGTATTTTGAACCAGTGCAGCTTCAGTTTTCTTGAAACCTCTGGGGTCTAGACCTGCTGCATAGAGTGTCCAAGCCGGGGCACCTGATCCTCCCGACAATCTTGACCACTGGAAGAAACTCAGCTTCTGCATTTTACCATAACCGGGCACTGATACAGGGAACATACCACATCCTGATGTGGGTCCAGAAACACGTAGAACTGATACTGCCTCGCAATCCGGAGGACGCTTATCGTGAACGATATAAATTCATCATCATACTTCCCGGGCCCTTCATGCTCAAGTGCTTCCCACGTGAAGATGTACCTTATCGTGTTATAGCCCCATTTTCGCAGTCTTGCAAAGTGCGTGTGCGCGTCGTCAAGGGAGAACGGTCGCCCAACAAAGGAGACACCGTCGGCGTCGAAGAATCCGTCAGGGACAGAAGAAGGGATGTCCGGAGTCTTTGGGTACTTGGCTTCGCCAGCAACGTTGATTCCCCTTATGGTGATTTCCCGGTTTTTCGGGTCTTTGAATATTTTGCCATCGATCCGAAGTCGAGGAATGCCCATGTTTTACTAAAGGAATTATACTATCGGGTCGTGAAGATCCAGCTTCGTCGGTTGATGATGAAGAGGTAACGAGGAAGAAGAAATGTAATTTTCGCGACGGTTTTATTCAGCAATGTAGGATCTATAGAATTCAAGTCTAGAGCTAAGCCAGGTAAGTACTTAATGTTGTGAAGTAGAGAGCTGACGATCCACTGTACTCACCTAGAAAAGAGGTGGGCTATCGGTACCTAGCAGCGGCGAGGGGCAGAGAGATACCATTCACAGGCGTCCAGGACACAGCAGTCTTCCCGTCCAGCGAAGAAAAAAAAAAGAAAGCTACACTGCTGGTTGGGTCACGATCGAGGTGTCTGAGGTCCGGCCCAGGTGTTTACAGAGGAGGTGGGCACGTCATGTCATCCTGGAGGAGGTACGGGAGACGAAGACGACCACTACGGCTAGCTTCCTACCTGGGGTTAGTGCCAGCCGGAGTGCCAAGTCCAGTTAGTGCCGCCAATGCATATAACCGAATAGCCGTCTTGACCCATAATGCCATCTTCCCCGCATCCTCATCCTTGAAAGACGATCTCTTGATGGTATTCGATTCCTTTGAGATTATACTCCTCCATTTAAGGATTGTCTCCCGTAAAATGACCCTCCGGAGAGCTAAACAGGCATGTCTCCACTGCCACCGACGGCGCATTCGCTGTGACGTGCTGCAGCACCGCCCATGTGCCAATTGTGTCGCCCAGGATGTCGTATGTGAAATGGGCGTCTCGCGACGGGGAAAGTACGTATTGGACCTCTTGGTTGCTAGTTCTTCACATTTTTAATTCGGGTGAAAGATATCCTCGCAAGAAAGCCTCGCAGCCCATTAAACAGCAGTCCTCAGCCCCATCAACTGAAGTAACCCAGCCTCAAGTAACTATCTCAACCCTGTCTGAGTCCCCAGCGACTACGACCGTCCACAGTCCCGGGCCCCAAACGGAACAACAATATGTCCCGCTTGGACACAGGGTCGATGAATCCACTGTCTTCCTCGGCGAGTCCAGTCCGCTCACCTGCGTCATGGACCCAAACCAGCCACCCCGGCTCCACTACCCTCTCCCTCGCCGATTGCAGCTTGCCCCGACTAGCACCCGTGATGACGCCGTCCGCCTGCACCAGGTGCAAAAGGCAGCCCAACTTGAGTCAGACGGGTCTCTTTCTTTTCCGCCGCTGGAGACCACCGATGCCCTGCTGCAGGCCTACTTCCGCTGGTTCCACCCCTGCTTCCCTGTCGTGGACCGGGCCGCTGTCTATCAGGCTCGGGCCCAGGGCGTGCTGTCTCCGTTACTACTCCAGGCGATGCTCTTTATTGGAGTAAGTCTTTGTGATGACGAGACTTTCGCAAGGACCGAGTTTCCTGTCCGGTACCGGGCTAAATTCCTGTTCTATTCGCGGGCGAAGGCGATCTACGAGGCGGATGCGGAATCAAGTCCAACAGTGAAGCTGCAAGCGCTGTTCATGCTGAGCTGGTGGCGCGGAGGACCATTCGAGGAACGGGATACCAGATTTTGGTTAGGGGTTGCGATATCCCTAGCTCAGAAACGGGGGATGCATATTATGTACTTCTTCCACCGTGCTGACTTCCTGTAAAGGATGTACTGACAAGAATAGGTCGAAATTCTCTCATCCCCCAAAGGAAAGGAAACTACTGAAACGCATCTGGTGGGCTCTCTATGTATGTCAGCGTACCTCAGGTCACTTGCGTTGTATATTAATAAGTGTAGGTCCGTGACCAACAAAGCGCTGCGGCACTCGGTCTCCCCCCTCGAATCCGTGACGAGGACGGTGATGTCTCGATGCTGGAGCCTGACGATGTACGCGAGGAGGAAACGATAGATGATGCTGTGTTTGGACACCAGACGTCACAGGATATAGTATATCCAGTTGAGATGGCCAAGCTGGCCCGACTACGTATGGGACTTCCTCCCGTGACGATTGAGCAGAAGTTAACAAACAGAAGTAAGAACGATTGTGTCGACTCAGTATCGTCCCCGCCAATCAACCGACTCGAGCTCGCGAAACACCTTCCATCATCAGTTATGCATATGGGAGTCGCAGTTACCCATTGAGCTACGATTGGATGCTGTCTCATCAGAGACTCTGTTCCTAACAGGACTTCTTCATCTCACATACCAGCATGTGCCCCTCCATCCTCCCGGAAGCATTGCTGGCTGAATTAACGGAATTAGAAATCTATATATTCTCTTATACCGCCCCTGCTTTATCAACCCAACTCTCCAAGAAGATGGCCAAATTGCCCTTGATGCAGCGTCCAAAAGCACGCGAATCATGGAGGACCTTCTCTCACACCACCTTGTCCAACACGGACCTACTCACCTGTACCTCTCCCCCCTTTCCTCATTCCTTACCTAGCTGGATACAATGAAGACTAATAAACAGAATAACCCACGCCTTCTCAACCCTTTGCATCCATACAATTCACCATCGTCGCTCCTCCGGTACTACTCGCACCCTGGCCGAACACCGCGCTCGTCTCTGTCTCCTCTCTCTTCAAGAACTCCAGAAATCCTGGGACCTGGAAAACTGGGTCCTCCATCTCTTTTTTCGTGGGCTGGATGACCGCACAGCCCGTTCACTACGGTTATCCACACCTGGCGCAGCAGGCGAAGATGGCTTGATCATCGACGACGAAAGTGCCCGCAAACAAGAATACAAGACTGTCCAGGACGACTGGTATGGGTGGATTCCAGGGGATGATGAGGCGGATGCATTGAATTTGCAGAATTTGGAGTTTCTATATCGGTTTCTATAATCAAAATTTATGGTTGGCTAAATTATGAAGGACTCTCTCTCTGGGATTTAATCCGCGGTTCTTACCTAAAGAATGATGGTTAGGTAACGTAATCCACCACCGAGCTGTCCACACCACCGAGCTGTCCGCTTTTGCCCCCATGACTTTAAAATTGATGACTTTTAACCACTAACGCCATTAGATTTACAAATTAGAAAATATGATAATTAGC
>JAPDEL010000160.1:0-38255 GCA_027569095.1 Aspergillus conjunctus
CCTTGAACAGCTTAATGGAGTCCCCTCACGCTCAGAAGCACGCGCTAATGGGCATAGATTAACAGAGATTGAAGAGGAAGCCCTTATAAAGTGTATATTATATACAGATAAGCAAGGTTTCTCAATTCAACCAGAATACCTGCATGAAATGGCACAGAGTTTACTTCAAGCATGTATCCAGGATCTTACTACAACTCTAGGCATTAACTGGGTATTAAAGTTTATAAAATAACATCCAGCTCTTTGTACATGCTATAATCAAAGGATTACATATCAGCAGACTAAGCAGGAGGATCCTAAGGTTATAAAGCAGTGGTTTCAGACCATACATAAAGCCATTCAGGAACATGATATACATGAAGATAATATCTGGAACTTTAATAAGACTGGCTTTGCCATGGGACTCTGTACCTTATCTAAGGTTATTACTGCTATTAAGCGCAGTGAGAGGCCTTGTATAGTTATTCAAGGAAACCGTGAATGAGTCACTATTATTAAATATATTAGTTCAAGAGAGGTCTCTCTGCCACTAATAATTATCCTTAAAGAATAAGAATAGCAGGCCACTTGATATTAAGAGCCTAACTTGCAGGCTAAGCAAGATTAGAAGCTAGCTTGCTTTAAGCAAGAATGGATGGATAACAGATAAGATAGGCCTTTACTAGCTTAAGGAGCTATTTAAACCTTTCTCTAAGCTCTACTCTACTGGTGCAAAGTAATTACTTGTTCTTAATGGCCATTCAAGTCACCAGACTGCAGAGTTTGATACCTTCTGTACAGAGAATGGGATTATCTGCCTGTGTATGCCACTTTATACCTCTCACCTTCTTCAGCCGCTTGATGTGGGTGTTTTTGGGCCTCTTAAGCGTGCATACAGGAAGCTAGTTAAAGGCATGATGATGGCTGGCAATAATCACATTAATAAGCAGGATTTTCTTCATCTCTATCCACCTGCATGGGAGAAGGTTTTTAATACAGGAAATATCTATGGTGGCTTTGCAGGAGCAGGCCTTAAATCACTAAATCAAGCCCATGTTCTTGAAAAAATAACCTTTCAACTTCATACACCTACACTATCTCTTGTTAAAATTAAAGAGTTAATTTTCTCTGCTTTTCAGACTTCTCAGAACCCTTGTTAGCTTGATTACAAGGTTAAAAGCCTGCAGAAGAGTCTTCAAAAGAAAAGGACCCTCTCTAGTAGCCCAGTCTCTTATATTCAATATCTTGAGAAGGCAGCACAGATAGCAATGAATATGAACCTTCTTCTTTAGCAAGAAATTAAGGTTCTAAGGGCTGAAAATGAGTGAAAGATAAAGAAAAAGGCAAGAAGACGTGGTGTACTAGGAAGCAATATTACTTTATCAGTACAGGAAGGTCTTAATCACATTCAGCGCCTTGATACACTGACTGAAGCACAGGTTAAGAAGCCTACACCTAGGCCTTGGAAGCGCGCTCCGCAGCGCTGCAGTGGCTGTGGGATTATTGGGCATACAATACGGAACTGCCCTAGTAAATAGGCATATATAGGGAATTAAATCATCTAATTTAATGCGTGTGGTGGTTGGAAACCTTCAATATTCAAGCCATGGGAGCAAAAACGGACGGCTCGGTGGTGTGGACGGTTCGGTGGTGGATTACGTTAACTAGTCAAGTTAAAGTTAACCGTGAAGAAACAGGGACCCATTACTTTGGGACCAGATCAGTGCAAATTAGTTTACTCTCAGCTCATGAATTAGATGTGGTTTTCTTAGGTCCTGTTTAACTGGTACAAGATTGTACTCATTCACTCTCTACTCCGGGAAGAAAAAGACAACCCTGACTTTATTCAACCAATGCTTGATGAAACAATAGTAAATGAATTTCATTAAATTCTACTCCTCTTCTAGAACTACTCACAAGACTAGAATAATATCGATCGTGTCTCGATCTAGAGAAATTCTTCATAGCGGCATCTGGTCTCGGCACCGTCTGGACGCGCCACGGCAACCCGATCCGGAACCGGCCGTTCTGCACCGAGCTTCCCCACGGATCTGGCGCCGAATGTTCAATCACAGCCACCACCTGTAACAACGGGGACTGGCTACGGAAGATAGAAGTATAAGGTTCACTAGTTCACTCTTGAGGCGTTGCGGATACTTATGGGATTGTTCTCCCACCTTTCAACTGCTGGGAGCCTTCCAAATCACGCTCACCAGCCATTAACTCACCATGGCTCCAGGGAGTTATGGAGGCGGCCATCTATCCACACTTGTGAGGTGAGGTTCTCCTTTGTTTATCCTACCCGGCTGATAGTGTCTAATACTTCTGATGCAGCGTATTGAATCCGCTAACCTGGAGACAACGTCTGAATTTGGATGCAAGGTCATTCCTAATGATGCTGAAGGGTGCTTTGCCACCAACGATAGTAATTGCGATGTAAGCCTCCTTCTTCTAGTAAGTTCATGTTATAAACTTCGAGACCTGACAAAACATAGATACCAAAGCAGTGCTATTGCGGATATTACCCTGACTATAGGCTACCTATCGGCTTTGGTATCCGTTCTGTCTCAGGCTCTGATGCCCCGGGCCAAGTTTATGAAAATCATGTTCTTCGACCTCCTGGCAACCTGCGTTTCGGCGTCTTTATGCTGCCTGGCAGTATTCTGTGCCGTGGAGGCCAGGAAACACAACACGCCTCCCGATGCCAGCGAGAGCGTCCGAAATGGCTATAACAGTGACGCTTGCGCGGTGTCAGCTGTATGGCTCATATTTATGATTTGGTTAGTCAAGTGGTGTAATTATTTTTGAATGTTATATTGATTTTGTCCTACAGGGCAGCTAACACACTCCGTGCCTGGAAACCGATGGAGCTGCAAGACCCGATGGTGGCATTCTCCATCTTCTCAAGTGTAACAATCACCCGCGCGGGGATGTTCGTGACTCTATCAGAAGGGCTGGGGTTTGTCTCTAAGCTACTGAAAGGCTTCATGCTTGGATTTGCAATTGCGACTGGCGTGTCACTCTTTATCTTTCCGATCACCAGCCGAGGACATGTTTTCCACGACGTCAAGGAATACGTAGCCCAGATCGACGCTGTTCTCAAGGCCCAGATTGAATACGTACAATACAGCTCCGAGGCTTGGGCTGGGGGTCACGGTCTTTTGAGCAGAACGCGAACTGCATTGAGCATGCGGGATACCTCGAGGAAACCCGAGTCGGACTTGAAATCGAAGCAGAAAAGCCTGTCGGCAGCAATTAGCGGCTTGAATGCTTTGCATGGCAAACTCCAATCCGATTTGTTTTATTCGAAGGATGAAATTGCATGGGGCAAGCTTTCAGCACAAGACTTGAATACAATTGGCGGCCTCCTTCGAAGCTTACTGCTGCCTCTCTCTGGGATGGCCATGCTCCCTGAAATTCTCGACATGATTATTAAAAATGAGGGAGTATCGGACAAAGAAGAGGACGAGAACTCCGACCTGCCAGCAGATAGCTCGCAGAATCAACTGGGGGAAGCCAACGTCGTTGACACCCTACGGGACCGACTCATTGAATCCACACGTCTTGTTGTTGCAGGACTCCAGTATTCACTACTGGGGATAGGGCTCATCAAACCCAGGCAACTGATAAAACAGCTCAAGACCCCTGGAGATGAAGAAGCCGGGCGCGAGAGTTTAAATCCACTGCAGCCAGAGTTCACGGCTCGGTTTGAGCGGCAGCTGGGCGAGTTCTTTTCGCGTCGTAAACACCTTCCAAGAGCTCTGGCATCTCTGGAGGCTTTCTCCGTTTCGGAGAAGACGAGTGGTGTGGCATTAGATGATGAGCACAGAACAGTTGCTTGTGACTCTGATGTTAGACAAGAGTTCTTTCTTATTCTGTACATGGGACAACTGCAGGATAACCTACTGAAGGCCACACTGGAATTCATCAAGTTCACAGACAGCAGGATCACCGATGGTACTATGAAGCGAAACAGATTGATTTTCCCCATTCAAAACTCCATTCGGGAATGGTTGTCGCTCTCATCCGAGAAAGAATCTAGGCAAGACATAGAACGCAGAAGTTCCTCTCACGCGAGCTCCTTCGTCTATGAGGATAATGAGCTCGTCAAGCATCCGGATCCCGAGCACCTGCCTCCAGCCAACATATGGGAGAAGGGGAGTAAAATTCTTCGTTACTTTTCACGCTTCATCAAATCCGAGGAAAGCGTGTTCGGGTTTCGGGTGGCTGCTGCTTCATTCTCAGTCGGTATTCTGGCGTATTTGCACCAGACTCAAGACTTTTTCGTGCACCAGCGATGTATCTGGGCGATGATTGTCATTGTGATTGGAATGAGCCCGACGAGTGGACAGACAATGCTTGGCTTTGTTACTCGCATTGTGGCAACAGCGGTCTCGCTGGCTCTGAGCTGGATTGTCTGGTATATAGTAGATCAGAAGACTCCTGGAATTATCGTGTTTCTCTACCTTGCCAACGTTTTTGAAGTAAGTTACACGCACTTTTCCTCACCCGGTCTTATTGCTTACTGTCGTTCTAGTACTATTTTTATGTCAAAATGCCCCAGTATTTCGGCCCATCCGTTATAGCAATCGTGACCTTGAATGTGATTGTCGGATACGAGTTACAAGTAAGTCACTCCCCACCCAATACAGTGCATCTCTAATGGAAATAGATGCGCAAATTAGGAATCGAGGTCGGGACATCAGAAGGCCAGCCCTATTACCCAATCTACCTCTTTGGCCCCTACAAGCTCGCCGCTGTAGCAGCCGGCTGCGCCATCTCTTTCTTCTGGGTCATATTCCCATACCCCATAACCGCAAAGTCCACCCTGCGGAGAAAACTGGGACGGAGTCTCTTCGTTCTCGCCAAATTCTACAGCTGCATGCACACCACCATCGAGCTCTGGCTCAACGGAGAACTCGGTAACGTACAAGATGTCCGCTCAGCCTCCTACAAACTCGAAGGCATTAGACACAAGGTCTTTAAGGAAGAGATGATGCTCCTGAACAGCCTCCGCATGCACAGCCACTTTAGCAAATTCGAACCCCCGATTGGCGGCAAGTTCCCCATATCCGTGTACGACAGTATCATTTCAGAAATCCACCGCATGCTCGTCAGCATGGCATTGATGGCGCATACAACTCAGAATCTCGACACCCTCACCGCAGTCAGCGAGGAGTCTGAGAATCCAGAGGATAAGTGGGCTTCGCGTCTCGCATCGATTGCGCTGCAGTCGGCTGATTTCAAGTCGCACAACATCACTTCTTTGCTGTGCCATGTGTCGTCGGCGATTACAAATGGGCAGCCTTTGCCTCCGTATCTGTCAACCGGACATTCATTTCCTCTTGCGCGCCAGTTACAGCAGATTGATGGCAATTTGCTCAGTATACGCCATGTGGAGGATCCGGCGTTCTCGGCGTTTGTTTCGTTGGAGGTGTTGAGGTCAGTCGTGAGTTTTAGTTTGAAGGACTTGATGAGGTATGTATATCTATTTCTCTATTCCTTTCTTTTGCATCTGCTAATCTATACTAGTAATGTCAAGAGCCTTGTCGGGGAACTCTCGTTCGATTTTCATATACAGCACACGCAGGAATACGCGGAATCGGCGCGGTTGTTGTCTGTTAATCAGGAGTAATTTTCAAATCCATATGGCTATTTGAGCATTATTATACTATAATTTGTATATATACTACCGATATTATTAATTTCATACACAGCCGGGAGTGTGCATATCCCCCCCCCCTCTATTTAAAAAACTAAACTACCCTATACAATAATACGCCCTATTGATTTCACTTTATTCAAGCTTGCGGAATCCCATCTCCTCCCAGCTCTCCAGCACCTTCACCTTAACATCCTCTGGATAAGACTGATTAAAGTCTGCAGCCTCCCAATCCTTTCCAGAGACATACTCCACCGGCAACAGCGCATCTGAAACAACTTTTCCCCCAAGAGTCGGCGACGCACTACCGTGACTATTATACGGGATAAGAGGGAACGCCCTCACATCATCGAAAAAAGTCTCGTCCGCGCCAGGGCGACACCTCGTCGAGAACGCCCACATCACGTCCTTCCCGTTGTACACATCGATATCGTCACCGACCAGGACAACACGATGAATAGTGTAGCCCGCCTTCTGGTTGAAGATGAGATCCCCGATTTTCTTGGAAAACTCCTTGGAGTTTGTCTTCATCTTCCGTAGTTCCGCGGTGTCGATTCGGAGAGCAACCCAAGTCACTTGGGATTCGAACGGGGCGAATGCGTCCAGGACAGGGAGGCCGTGCTTTTGGCAGATTTTGCGGATTTCAGCGGCGGCGAGGGATCCGATCATTGTATGCTGTTGGTTTTGGGGCGGTTAACTATAGGAAATGAGAAGGGATAGGATGTGCTTACGGTCTCATCTGTTAGTCTTCCGCAGGCTGACATGGGTAGAATAGGATCATTCCGGTAGGTGATTTTGTCGACCTTGTACTTGGGCCAGAAGTGAGTGTCGCCGTTGAAGACATAACTGGATTGAAATTAGCAAAGAACAATAGATATACCCACGACTGTGGAGAAAAAGCTCTCACCCATGCATTTCACCAAATGGCCCCTCAGGCCCGGTCTCGGTAATCGACAATGTCCCCTCAAGGACAATCTCCGAGTTTGCAGGAACGTAAAGGTCATTCGTATCACACTTGACAAGTTCAATCGGCTCGCCGGTCATGCCACCCACATAGCCTGCCTCGGTGACACCGTCAGGAATCGGCATGCTCGAGGCCATGATTGCAGCCGGGGGCACACCAAATGCCAAAGCCCATGGGACGTCGCGGCCCTCCTTCTTCCACATCTGGTGAATCTGCCAGATATGCTGCGGCTCGATAACAAGACCAGTTAGATGGTTCTTGTCGTGCACCATCGCGCGTGCAATGGACCAGTTCGTCCACTTGCCGTCCGGAGATTGAACGACGTGCATTCCGTACGTCTGGATGTACTTGCCTCCGTCGGCCTTGTGGATCAAAGGGACGGGAAGCTGGGTGAGGTCAATTTCATCCCCTTCCAGTGTATTCTCCTTGCATGGGCCGCTGCGCACAACGATAGGAGGAATAGGAGGCAGCGAGTCAGCAGAGAGCATCTTGTCAAGGATATCCTTCATGCTAGCCGTGGGCGGGAGGGCAAGATGTCGCGCGAGTCGACCGTATTTGTGCTTTGAGGACTTTCTCAGCGAGCCGGGGGCGCCCAGGCTGCGAAACAGACCTTTTTTGGCGCCGACGAGGTTGTTGAAGAGGGGCGCCTTGTCGTCGGTTTCGCAGACGAGGCGAGTGATGGCCGCTGCTTCGAGGTTGGGGTCGATCGGCTTGTTGATCTCGACGAGATCCCCATCGGCCTTGAGGGCCTCAACGAAGGAGCGGAAGCAAAGATGGGGCGCAGTAGCGGACATTGTTGTTTGAGGTTTGTAGTGTGAGATTTGTCGTATGCGTACTCAACTTGTTCGGTTAGACGGTTGTGTACTATCTCTTATTTCCTGGATGCTTCGTAGTATGTATATATACCTCTCTATCGGGTCTATCGGCAGCTATGTCTTACCCACTCTCTGGAACCCGTCCCGAAGCAGCCGAATGTATCGGCCTTTCACTTGAGGGTATCTTCATTCGGCATCGGTGTCTCGGAGACTCGGGAATGACTGAACGGGCAGCATCGTGCAAGTTCCACCAAACTTTATTGTGTAGTACTTCGTACGCAATCGGGGTCGGAGTAAACGGAACTCGGCAGGTCCTGAAACGGAAAATCAAACATTCGAACTCGATCAGGGCTTGAACTGGGAGAATACCCAGGCCATCCGTGATGGTAAATCGGTTGACTCACGTGACCTCGCGTCCTGGCGGAATTCCGTGTCCAACAATCGACACTTTCTTTCTCTACCCCTCTAATGAGAGAAATCGAAGGTCTCGGATGTCACTAACCGCTAATAAACTGGGTAAAGACATCGATTTACCGTTTTGAGGCAGCTAAACGAAAAAAAAATCACTCTTTTGTGCTGTGTTTATTCCTCGGATCCTCGGAGAAGAATCGGATCGCCACCTGAACGGGGTTGAATCCGTGCAGCCACGCATTCGAAGATGGACAACCGCGCTTCAGCCAGCCCTAATATCGAGCGCCAAGAGATCGACCGCGTCTTACGGCTCAAGCGCAAACAACGCGAGGCCAAAGCATGCTATCCTTGTCACCAACGAAAGGTCAAATGCGACAGTGGCCAGCCGTGCAAGACATGCCAGAAGCGTGGCCATCCTGAGATCTGTGCCTACGATGTAGGCAAGGACTCTCCACACCGCAAAATCTCCTCTAGTCAGGCCCTTCGGAGACAGTCCGCTGGCAACCATGCTGGAAGTGCCGCAGCCTCTAGTCCAAGCGTAGAACCAGGAAATACAGAATCAAGCCAGCCACTCCCCTCGCTATCAGGAAGCCCTCGAGGTGTAAGGCAGGCTGTTCATGACGGTGCGAATGAATATGTCTTCTCCGGCGATAATTCGGTCGTATCTATGCTTCGCCAACAAGACCCGGATGGGTCAATGGCTCGTGAAGCGGGATCAGTCCTGGGGCTGCATAATACATACCTTAGCTACCCATTCATTGACCCCAAGACACCCAGTGATCGCTGGAAGGCTCTTATGGAGATTATACCTCATCGGGATGAGGTCCTAAAGTAAGATACACGCTTTCGATGCTACCCACTTGATGCTGATCTGACGAAGATTCTTTCATTTTTACCGTATCTCTGCCTACCCATTCAACCCTATCCTCGTCGACATCGACAAGTTTGAGTCAGAGATATGCACCTACCTGAGTTCATACGCATCTGGAGAGCTCCGTGATCCAAGCAGGCCTTCTGAGCGTTGGTCCTCGGGTCGATCTGTCGGCAAGACCGGTTTACTCTTGGCTACATTGACCGCGGGAGCACACTTCTCGGACTTGGAGAACCCTCAACGGTCCGAATTATGCCAGGATTTTGGTGTGTGATTCTTCCATATCTTTTTAGTAGCCGATTACTGACTGGTAATAGCCCGACGGTCTTTCCAAGCTCTAAGGCTGGCAAACTTCCTCTTCCGGCCATCCTTGGATATCATCCAGGCTTTGCTCATTCTGGGAAACACATTGCAGAACAATGGCCAATCGGACGCTGCATGGGCTATGCTAGGTACTACTGTGAGATTAGCCCAGACGTTAGGCTTGCATACGGAGAGAAGTATATCTCATTGGCCAGAAAGTCTCAAGTCGAGGGCAAAGTCATTATGGTAGGCAGTATATGTTTTCATCAAACCAGAGCACTGAACTAACATGCCAAGGTCAATGACGGTTTGGCAAGACAGCCTACTGAGCCTGTGCTACGATCGACCACCCATTGTTTCTACCAGAGGATGGGCGGTAGATGTGACCTTTTCAACCAGACTTGACCTTTCCTACACGGATGTTATGCATTACCTCTGCCAACTAGGCTTACATATCACAAAGATCCACGAACCTGGCCAGACCGAACCAAGCCGCTCTCTCGAATCACTCGCAGCGTTGGACAATACCTACAGTCGAGCACAGCCTCACCTTACCCGTCGAGAACACTGCGCGAACCTCCAACAACATCTCGAACATCTAGCTTTACGTGTGCACGTCTCATTCTGCATTTCCGTCCTATGTCGCCCCGCTATCAAAAGTTCGTGCGATACCATCGGGGATCCGCGCTACGACCATCTCCGCACGAGAGCCAAAGAGAGTCTCGTGAGTGCTTCGAGGGCCTTTCTAGATTTCCAAGCTTTGAGTACCGTCCCTTTGCGCAGCTGGTCCATGGTCCATACAGTTCTCAGTTCAACCCTTCTCCTTTGCATCTGGCAAGAAACGCGCAATGACCCTGAGTGTAGGGAGCTGCAGCAGAAAGTCATAGAGGTGTTTTCAACCACCAACCCTGCTGGAAAGGACAACACTACAGGTGCATCTGACTACAGCCAGTGGTTATCAGCGAGGCATATTCGCGCTTTGGTAACACTCAGAAACGCGGTGCGCAGTACTGCAATGCCGACCCGAACGGAACAGAACCACAGTCTCCAGGGTAGCTCTCCTCAGGACGTGCCCACCGGTGATATCATGCCGGATATAGCAGACATGACCGGCTTTCCGATTTATAATGATTTCCTCTCCGGCGCCGGATATAGGTACGTGCAGCGGTCATTCGTTGGCTAATTCAAGGGGCTGACTCTGGCAGTTTCCCGGAAGGTTCGAATGGCAACGAAGTGGATTTCTCGCCGGTGACGTATCTCGATACTATCATGAACGGTATGTAGCCTAGCCCTGTGTGACTTCCCTGCAGCTAATGGGTCGCAGTTCCGCTCTTCCAATTTCCTGATGACAGCTGGGGGAACAGCGTCGTGTAACCATCAGAAAACCTGTTGGGTGAACCCGGATATCCCAATACTTTCTCCCCTCAATGAAGACATTGAAAAAAAAACATATGACGCAATTTTCAAAAAATTTGCATCCCAGATCTATATTATTGGGGTGTGGGTTACAGTTTGCCCCGCTGAGCTTCCATCTCGGGCGCCTCGGAGGCTCGGTCGTTTCGGTCAAAACTCCTCGACACAATCAGCGGTGCCACACCGAAGACAGATCCTTGGACATGCCGATCCGAGTCAATGCTTATCACTGATGAAAGCTTTCAGGCATGCCGATTAAAATGGGTGGCTACATTGTCTCTTACGGGCTGATAACCGCATATAAAGCAGGAAACCGCCATCACCCTACACACACTCCCTGCACCAGCCTCCCCAAGAGAATCCGAAATTGTCGACACCATGAACACAAACCCCAATTCACCCGTAACCCGGGCGCAACCCCCCAACAGCCAACGCAAAAAGATCGTCGTCGCAATGACAGGAGCCACAGGCTCCCTAATGGGAATCAAAGTCCTCATTGCTCTCCGTCAGCTCAACGTGGAAACCCACCTAATCATCAGCAAATGGGCCGAAGCTACAATCAAATACGAAACAGACTACCACCCGTCCAACGTCAAAGCGCTAGCCGATTACGCGTACAACATCAATGACATGGCGGCGCCGGTGTCGAGCGGCTCTTTCAAGACGGACGGCATGATCGTCGTACCGTGTAGTATGAAGACGTTGGCGGCGATCCACAGTGGGTTCTGCGATGATCTAATCTCGCGAACGGCGGATGTGATGCTCAAGGAGAGACGGAAGCTTGTGCTTGTTACGCGGGAGACTCCGCTGAGTGAGATCCATTTGAGGAATATGTTGGAGGTGACGAGGGCCGGGGCGATCATCTTTCCGCCCATGCCGGCGTTTTATGTTCGGCCGGCGACGGTGGAGGATCTGGTGGATCAGAGTGTGGGGAGGATGTTGGATATGTTTGATCTGGATACGAAGGGTTTTGAGAGGTGGAATGGGTGGAAGAAGGACTGAGTGGATTTGGTTGTATGTAGTATAGAGTGCAAAAGTTATGTACCGTAAGAAATGATGTTTAACGCTAGGTTAAAGCAACGACTCAATCTAACCATTTCGGAATTTTAAGGACAATTTTTTAAGCAGTATACTTAGATATGTTTGACCATATCATGGATGAGCCGAGAACAACAATGATCCTCTAGTTCGGCCGAGAGTCGCTGAAAATCTCCATTATATGCTCCGTTCAGGTGCATACCTAGATGAAGACAGGCGTCGCCCTACTAGACCTATACAGTAGACCAGCTCGCTGATCATGTTGCCTTATGATCATATACACCTTAGGGGGTAGCCTTATAGGATGTACTCTCGGAGGCTCGGAGATATCCCGGGATGGATGCTGTGATTACCCCTCATTTGCCCTCCACCGGGGAGAAATCCAGGGCAACAACATATAAACCATCCTGTATGCCCTGAACTGACTCGGATCGATTTCCAAGCCAGATCTACCGCCCAGACAAGTTATCTCCCATACCCACCATGTTCTACCAACCCGGAGTCACACAACATGGCCTCCCCCATGACCCTTTCAAGGTACCTACATATGCCCTCTCCCTGAAGTAGAAGGCCTCCAACTAACACAAAAATAACCAGGCCTGCGTAATTCCCCGCCCAATCGGCTGGATCTCAACCAAGAACCGCAAGGGCCAATGCAACCTCGCCCCTTACAGCCAATTCAACAACCTCACCTTCGACCCGCCATACGTCATGTTCTCCTCCAACCAAACCGTCACCGGGGACCGCAAGGACACCGTCATCAACGTCGAGGAGACGGGGTTCTTCGTGTGGAATCTCGCCACGTACCCGCTCCGCGAGGCAGTGAATATCTCCGCTGAGCAGGTGCCCTACGGGGTCGACGAGTTCGAGCACGCAAGTCTATCCAAGGAGCAGGCGTCCCTGATTGACTGCCCGATGGTGCAGGAGTCGCCGGTGAAGTTCGAGTGTGAGTATCATACGACGGTGCGGCTGCCGGGTCACCCGCCTGTCGGCACCGTGGATATTATCATTGCGAGGGTGATTGGGGTGCATATTCGGGACGAGGCGTTGACGGATGGGATTCTGGATGTGAAGAAGACGATGCCGATTGCGAGGTGTGGGTATTATCAGTACACGGTGGTGAGGGAAACGTTTGATATGGTGATTCCGGGGATGTCGGAGGATGTGCTGTATGGGTTGGAAGGGAATGCGGCCAGGAATAGGGAGAAGAATGATGAGAATGAGCTGGAGCGGAAGAGTAAAGAGAATTAGACATTGGCACTGAAGGTGTATTTATTCGATCTCATTATGTGGATGCTGGATATGAGAGCGAAAATCTCATCCCTAGTGCAGGAAGAGGTAGCATGCGGTAGATTGGCCTGACATTCGTTGTCGGCCATGGATACGTTTAGAAAGAGCGTCTATTATTATATTGAGGGTGGACCTTCGTGTTCGGTGTATATGGGCATTTACTAATTCCTTTATTTTCTAGTTGGCTCAAGTATAGTTTGAAATAACTTAGTTTCAATTTATATAAAAAGTCATAGGATTAGTTTTAACGACACAATCAGTTGTTTTTTAAGTACTAAGCCCGCCTCCTGCTATCAATCAGCTGAACTGTTACGGCTAGCCTATGTTAGGATAGAGGACAATGACCCAGACTATGCAAAATTATTTGCTAATTATTGATATTAATATTATCCTGATCATGATCCTTGGTCTTCATAACTGCAACAGCCAGGATGTGAATCCTCCTGCACCAAAGAAGCTCTTAGAGAGCCTCAACTTTGGGCCATATCAGGTTCCGACTCCTGTGCCCCATTCCAAGCCCTCCCACTGCCAAAACCCCAACCCCCAATCAGAGTAAATTAAAGAGGGTGCCCGTCCGGTCGGACCAAACCAGAAGCAGCTAAAGCGTGCTCGAATCTCTGGGCACTCGCATGATGGATGCCAATCAGGAGAGAGGCCCTGTGCCCGCCAAGAGAAAATACGAGGTTCTAAGATGAATAGCTCCTGGACAACCAAACTTACTCCCGAAAAGACGAGAAATAAAAGCTGCCTGCCCCAGTCTTTTGCAAGAATGGATTCTCCGTTCTTGAATAACCGAATTTCCTTGTCACAGCAGACCAAAAATGCGGCTCTCACTACTCCTCCCCGCTCTGGGCCTCGCCTACTATGCCGTCGCGACTGAGCGCAAACCTCCCTCAAGCTTTGATCGCGGAGTTTCCCCAAATCCGGAAATTGAGGCTCGGGCTCTCCTCGAGAAGAGGGAGGATTGCGGCGATGGGGGTTCGTGTCTTCTGGGCCACTGCTGCGGAGACGGTTGTGCCTATAACTGCTGTGGGTTGGACCAGGGTGGCGGTGCGTATATTTCCCCTCATTCTGTTTTAACAACACGAACTAATAGAGAATAGTTGGATGCGGCATGCTAGAAACCTGCGACTTTGTTTCTGGAAGTGTCTTTATCGGATGTTGTGGAAATCTCATGGGGTATGTCTAGCCCTACCCACCCCTCTACACTCTCCCGAATAGTATACTCACAAATGAAATGCAGTGGCTGCACCGGTACACCCACTATAATCACCATCCACACGCCCTACCACACCGTCACATTCACCACCGAACCAACCCTAACTACCACCGAGGATGACACCGACACCTACACCTACACCACCACCTCCGACTCCACCCCAGAGCCCACGGCTACGGCCACAACAACGTCGACGACCCCCAGGTCAGAGAGCACGACCGATCTCAACGGCGACGACGACGACGACGAGACCACCTCCGGAACCTCCTCGTCCACCGACTCCAGCTCGGACACAGACTTCCCGACCCCAACCGACCTGACCTCGAGCATTACCTCGACATTCCCCACCGCCTCGGGGGTCCCCTTTCCGACTTTATCCCTTGGTGGTGGCTCAAACAGCGGGGATGAGACCGTCCCTGGTGCCGCAGCCGCCATCAAGCCCAACGTCGGTCTTTTGGCTGCGCTGGCTGCTTGGTTTTTCTTCTAATCTTTAATCAATATCGAGTGAAACCGGGTTATAATGAGTGGAGAATGATTCTTTCTTTCCTATCTATCTAATGAACGAGCTATCTATCTAGATACGAGACAACGAGAATATAACAAATTACCTTGCGATGTACACTTTTATCCGTCCCTTTTTTCGTTTTCTGTATGCTCTTACTAGTAGATACCACCCTCAGATTGAATCTGAAGGATCCGTCAGAGGTGGTATTTCACTCGAAACACGGAGATGACAATGGACACCGGTCTCCACCAAACCCCCCCGGCGCTGCAAACAGTGACCTGACCTGGAAGATATTAGTTTCCCGGCAAAGGAAGCGTCTTAAGAGAACCAATATATTTGGGCTAGACGAGACATATATATCGTGGATATGGTTCCCACTCGTCCGCCAAGGATCCAGGAGTACGGTTCAAAGGGTTTAACTAACCTTCGTTCCTAGGTTATATTGGCGCTGGGCTGAGTAGGGCGCTGACATCACGACAGTCGGGGGCAAAGGACGAAATTAGATGATGGGATGAAATCGGGCTCGGCCGACGGAAGACTGAATTTTAGGTTGAGATGACAGGTGAAGAGTTACCTAGGGGGTCTAGAACGGTTTCTATCTTGGTGCAGTTTTCTAATATTGGTTCGGTGGAGGGACTGGTAGGCTGACGTCACTTTTTGTTTTTGGCGTTGTCGACAGGGGACTGAATATATCGATTCAACCAAGGTACTGGTCGGTGGAAAGACCGACCTTGTTATTGTCCCTTGGTTCCGGGCTTTGCCTCCTCTGCACTTTACCTCTCATATCAACTACTCATTTCATTTAGAGAGAGGGCGCATATCAGTTTCGACTCGGTTCTATTTTTAGGTACTCTATGAATCGACCGAAGGCGTTGATGGTCCCTTATTTTTAGATTGTGGATGATTATTATTATTAGAGGGCGTTATTCATATGCTCGCACTAAACGGATGCTATACTCATTCTGACTCCGAAATTAACAGAACCAATAGCCTTCTACTCGTAGAACGCCTCAGGGCTCATTAACCCGCATTAGAAAACGTTACCTAGTCTCGATCCCAAGCGATAGACATAAAAGTAGCATCAAATAATCCAGAAAGCACTTTTCGAGCCAGAGTATTTAGCACTGAACCTGCCCATTAGCTAGAGCCCAAACAGGCCCCGAAACGGCATCGGGGTCAGCAGTGGTACTGAGATTGGCATCCCTAAATGCTTGCGGAACAAGGCCTCCTTTCTGAGGATTATTATCTGGTTCCAGGGGCTGAATATTCGTCGAGTGGGCAGCATCGAACGCCAGAGTCACGCCTGGGGGCAGATTGAAGTTGGAGTACAGGGTGCAGGTCCGATGGCCCGAGTGAACAGATTCCGGCGTGCTGAACTTCCAGACGTAGTTTGCGCAGGTACCGAGTCGATTCAAGCACGCCTGGATACAGTCACATTTGTTCTTGATTCGCGGGAAGGTGAGTTCGATATCGGTGGTGACACCAGTGACGTCGAAGCCTCGGGTGAATCGGATGCAGCCGTTGTCGGCTGTTCTGAGGTTTGGGCAGATGTGATGCTCTTGACGGTGGTTATTGTTGTCGTTGTTATTCCGGGGAAGGGCGAACGCGCCGGCCGTGAGGATCGACACGAGGAAGGAGGAGAGATGCATGGTTGGTGGAAAGACCAGTGGATATTTATACTAGGACTAATACTTGACTGGAAATCGAATGGAACACCTGCTCACGTGTTTTGGATATTCGGCTGAAAAATTATCAAGGCAAAAGCAGATATAGAAGAATTCGGTGTGAAATATTGGGGGCAAGCATCCTTTAACAACAGAATATCTAAGAGGGGGTGTTCTTAAAATAGGTCGACCAGCGATGATTTGCCCGGACCTGAGTTGCGAAACCATGAGGTCGTGAGTTGAACATTAAAATTTGGTATACGTACTAACTTTACTGAGGTGGGTATCCCTCGGGATTGAGATGCAGAGCTTTTCCAAGTAAACAACACATTTTCATGAGAGATGCTTTCTCATTTTTATTGTAGAATGGAATCCTATTCGAGTACAATGGTATTAAGTGATCGAAAAAGAGAGGCATTAAAGCCTTACGTAGACATTTTATATTTAAGAAATGGACTTGGCTTTCTGGGTAAATCAGGCTACGTGTCCAGGCATCTAGACTCGGGTCTTCAAAGTATGACGCGTGTTATCTAGTGAAGTCTAGGTAGACTGAATGGAACGGGGATGGCAGGAAGTAATGCGTAGATAATTGCAGGGGACCATGGTTTGCTGTGGATGGAACACAACCCCGCCTACGGATTCCCTAAGCAGGTTTCTTTGGCTTCTTCCTTGTCTTTTTAGATATAGCAGGATACTGTATGTAGAGGCCAGGTACCCGGCTCGACCTTTTGGAGATTCAATCTCGCTCGGCCCATCAGCTCCGTCAACCGCATCGTCTCCTTACTATCCAGAAACTCCAGGATACTGACAATCCTCTCTGTACTCTCATCCATAGTCAAAATAAACATATACTCGCCGCGATATGCCCATTCCTCCTCCGAAAAGGTATCATCCTTAAGCTCGTCCCGGAACGTCGCCACACTCGTCGCCCAGATCGTGACTTGGCGTCCTCCTTCATTCACGAAGATCTCCTTCGGAGTGACCAGGAAACGAACGAGGATCTTCCTCAGGCTACCAACATGGTTTGCAAACTCTGTTCGGCCCTTATCGGGAGGCGGAGGGATAGAGGCTGGTGCGAAACGGTGGATTGAGTTGGGTGCCAGAACGGCAAGGAATGGCTCTGGGGAGAGTGTGTCGAAGCCTTTGAGGAAGGGTAAGGCCGTTTCTCGCAGTTTCTATGCCATTTTTTGTATCAAAGATATTTCAAGACGATGGTTGATAGACGTTGGTGGTGGAGACAATGCTCAGAGAGATTGCCCTAAGATATACTTGTGTGATGGCGGAGATAAGCCGGATTAATGCCTTTTGTATCCGTCCTCGTACCCATTTTGACATCATTTGGGATCCTCCGATGATGTGTCCAGGGGGTTAATGGCAGATAGCATTGAATTCAGTTTCGAACAAGGACTGATGCATATAGATGGATGGGAAACAACTTCCGAATGCCGGTCATTTATCGACTAGACGACCTAACAGATCGCAGGATCCCAATTGACATCTATACTGCGAATACGGGGCTTCAACAAGGCTAACTGCGCTCAACTGAGCAAATATGGTATAATTCAGTTCTCATATCAATTGGGCTTGGCTTAACGCAAATCTAGCAGAAACCATAACCGCCCATTTTTTAAAGCAAGCGCACCCTCCTGCCTCTCCCCCCGCCCACTCAGATTGTTTCTATCAGCTGTTTCCTAGTATTACATGAATCTACAACAGCTATTATTGATTTTTGACTAGCTTCTCCATTTACCTACAGTCTTGATAGAACACCAAGGCATTCTGTTTCTCGTTATTCTGAGAGTTAACTTACTAAAGTGCTCTTTATGATAGAAACTTATGTTTGACGTAGGCAGCAATGAACTCTCTGAAGCTTAGTACTTCGTAACGAGGCTAAGTAATGATAGTAGCCCGTGCTATGTCAACCTATCCACCAAAGAAAATCTATCTCTGGCCATCCTTCAAGGACCAAAAAGGCGCATATGCAACCTTTTGTGGCGCTTTTGGAAACGCTATAGATTGAAGACGGCTGAAAAAACTTTAATATAGTACCCAGGAGAGGCAGTGCAAACCCTTTTTACAGCGATTCTAACTAAATATGCGACATTCCAAAACCTAAAACATAAAACCGGGGTCTTAGCAGAGGAGAAAGTGGCAGTGCAGAGACTTTGATTGGATAGCTTCAATGAAGCTTTGAGCGACGTAAACTTAATGTGACGTGGGAGCTTGTTTTAAAAAAGCAATCTGCTAGGCATTTGAAAGGGGGATCTAGCTCTGATCACGGATCCAGGATGGCTTAACATTGGTGCTAGATGAGAGTAGGTCATTCTTCTGCTAACAACTATTTCCACCAAGGAGAAATAAACTACAATGCGTCGGGGCTACCACCTACATCCATTATACTTAGTCTGACCGTTCTACTCGGGTTGGCCAGGGTGATTTTGTTAATACAGTGGGTATAGTCCCTCTCTTAATAAGGATAGCCGAGACTTTCTGGCGCCTGGTCAGATACTCAACTAAGCTAGTTAACAGATTGCCAACGCGGCATAGATTACCCCCTATCGAAATTACTGGGATTAGAGTAATCTTGCTGAACCCTTCATTCCATAGGCTAGCCCAACACATGGCTACGAGGGACTGAACTCTAAAATGGTGGCAGTGCAATGAAAGGGCATTCCTCATTTCATAGGTGAGCTCCTACCCTATTTTGGAGATATAAATCACCCCCGAAGACCCTCAAAAAGTGAGGGTCCCATTAAGCATTGCCTTTCAAGAGAGTAGTAAAAAAAAATGCAGGGCCTGATCTTTCTCCTCTACTGGATTCCTTTAATCTATGCCCAATACTATGGGGACAGCAGTGCTACTGAGGGATCAACGACAACGCACACTACCGTGACCTCAACCTCAGCTGCGGGTGCTGTCCAAACCGTCAAGGTAGGAGAAGACGGCATCACGTTTGACCCAGATACACTCACCGTCTCCCCGGGAGACAAAGTTGAGTTTCATTTCTTCCCCGGAGACCACTCAGTAGCTCAGGCTGCGTTCTCGAAACCCTGCCACCCCCTAAGCAAGTCGAGTGTTTTCAGTGGAGTTGTTCCAGCAACAAATGGCGAGGCAGTAAGTCTTACCCTTTACATGTTCCACGATGAAGCATCCTGCCTAAGTCACTGACCTAATATCTTTCTTTTATTGCAGTCAGAAGTATTTACCTTGACCGTGAACGATACCAATCCCTTCTGGTACTACTGTGGCCAGATCGGACATTGCCAGGCCGGTATGGTTGGGGTCATCAATCCACCGTAAGCATGCCTCGCACCATACAAAGACCAAGGGCTTCATTCTGAGTGTTTTATCCCCCACAGAAGCGATGGTCCCAACACGCTGGCTGCGTTTAAGTCGGCAGCATCGAATTCGGACCGTACTACAGTGCCGGCGGCAGTCAACGGTGGGATCCTTGGTAAACCAAGCAATGGCTCTACGGGCACCAGCACGACTCCAGGCACTACCTCCACTGTCAGCCCCAGTGCTAGCCCAACGGGCGAGGGGTCCAGCTTGCGGGCTGGATCGAACATGAGTCTCATCCTCGGGCTGTCGGTCTTTGTTTCTATATCCATGTTGTAGGGTCTTTTCTTTCACTAGGCGGAGGAAATATAGCAAGTGTGATAGGGAGTAATACTACACTTGTTCAAATTTTGAGCATGCTCATGGAGCTGTGTCCACCCAGTGCAGCCTTGTCAATACATGAGGAGGTTATCAAGCCTCGAGCCCCTGCTATCACGCTGACGGTTCCGCGATTGCGGCAAAGAAAAGTTCCTGTTATTGTGGCTATTGCCACTGCCAGCAGGGAATATACCACGTTGTGGGTGAATAAGACCGTCAACGATGATTCTTTCGGACAAACCCCTCTTCTTCTCCCAGGCTGACCCAATTTCAGACTAGAGTGTCATTGTGCGGGGTAGACCGACGTACCAAAAAAATTTAAAATAGGTAATAACAACCCATGGGGCTTATAGGGCTGGCTGAGGTTCAGGGTCTGGGCAACTTGGACTCTGCAGAGAAATTCAACCCGGGCTGGCTGATTTGTAGAAGTTAAATGCATCTACGAGCAAGCAATGTGCAGCTGATGTGGATCAGCTACACCACACCACATGAATGCATAGACTTTGTACTTTGTTCTTTGTTCTGCCTCTGTATGTAGCTAGTTAATACGCCAGTAAGAGCACGCCATGCCTCCAGGGTTTCCCATCTTATTCCGCCAGCCACCTACACCTCTCAAATATACACACAATTCTCAACTATTTTCCGTAAGAATAGGTGCATGAAGAAAAGCCACTAGAGACGGTAGGCTATATTACCCCAGTTACCAACCATGCCCAGCCAGCCACCTGCACCTGTTAGTGGATGTTATGGCTTACAGGACATGCATGCGAGCGCTGGTTTGAAGCAAACTGCATAGGCAGCACATCTCACTATTCCCCAGTTTTATCAACTACATTAAATGTACGTAATGACAAGGAAAAGGCACCACGACGAGGGGGTTTGCTTGAAAGGAAAACAGGTCCCCTAGCATATTCCCTCCTCCGTTGCCCGTGTTGACATATAAATAGCGGTAAAAACTCCACCCATCAAGGCCCTACCATTATCTCGAGTACGAGTCAGCAGCCATTACGACCTAACGCAATAGCCCAAGTCCCTCAAAATGTCTACCGCTGGAGCTCAGCAGGTCCTATTCCGTTTGTTCAATCGCAAGGCCCTTTGGCTTCCAGTTCTGACCTGACGCATATAGGCACTAGTATCGCTGCAGTTAATTCAACCAACCATCTCCGTGTTTACTTCCAAGACACCCTAGGCAGTATTCGGGAGACTCTCTACGAGAATGGCTGGGCCAACGGCACCGAAAAGAATGTCATCGGCAAGGCGAAGCTCGGTAGTCCCGTGGCTGCGACTTCCAAGCAGCTTCACAACGTATGTCTTGATCTGCCATTCCGTCTGCCCCGGACTAGCTAACCGATATGGAAGATCCGCGTCTACACTCTGACCGAAGGCAATATCCTTCAAGAGTTCGCCTACGACTCCGGGAGCGGGTGGTACAACGGCGGCCTGGAGGGAGCCAAGTTCCAGGTTGCTCCGTACTCTCGCATCGCGAGCGTCTTCCTAGAGGGCACAGATGAGTTGCGGCTGCGCATCTACGCGCAGAAAACGGACAACACAATCCAAGAGTACATGTGGAATGGTAGGTCGAATTTGACAACTGTAAGGATCATTGTCTAATCTGCAACACAGGCAATGGCTGGGCGGAGGGCACCAACCTCGGAGCTGCTCTTCCGGGCACTGGCATCGCCGCCACCTCCTTCCACTACACCAACCTCGATGGCACGAGCATCCGGTGCGTCCCTCCACATGAACCTGTAAAACAGACACTAATGTTTCATACATCTCCAGAGTCTGGTTCCAAACCAACGACCTCAAACTCGTTCAGAGAGCCTACGACGTGCACAAGGGCTGGTACCCGGACTCGTACACTATTTTTGACAAGGCGCCGCCGCGCACCGCGATCGCAGCCACCAGCTTCGGCGCCGGCGACAGCACCATCTACATGCGCATCTATTTTGTCAACTCCGACAATACCATCTGGCAGGTCTGCTGGGACGCTGGCAAGGGCTACCACAGCCCGGGGACCATCACCCCGGTCATCCAGGGGTCCGAGGTCGCCATCATCAGCTGGGGCAGTTTCGCCACGAACGGGCCCGATCTCCGTCTGTACTTCCAGAATGGAACGTACGTGAGTGCTGTGAGCGAGTGGGTTTGGACGTCGGCGCATGGGTCGCAGTTGGGCAAGAATGCTCTTCCCCCGGCTTGATTCAGGAGGATTTGAATTGGGGCACGGATGGTATAGTGATGAACGATGAAGTGACTTCGTCTATCGTTCTTGAAACTATACTCCGTCAGGTCTTGATGACGCTGCGTTTTAACCCAAACGCCCACGTATGCGATAGGGAAAGTCTCAGTTTGGCGCCTTCTAAAAATCTATTTTCAGTGTAAAAACGTGATCACCCACTCCAGCAGTAAAATAAAATAAGTGACCAGTGCAATTTTGCCGAACTAGGCTGGAGCTCATCCAAAGTGAATGCAAAAACTCCTACCAAAAGCACCAACCTTGAGTGCTGAACTGACTCCTTATCTTTTCACCTTCGCCGCCTAACTATCGGCTTTTCTCATCGGACTATATGTAAAGTTGGAGTCCATCATCTATCAAACTAAACGGCAGCAGAGACAACAAGAAACCAACTAAATTCTGATCAACAGCCACACCACACCATAGATACTCATTTCATACCTAATATTCCACAATACAACCAGCCCTGGATACCCACCCCACCACCATCATCATCTAAAAAAAATATATTATATAATATCTACACTCCCACCGCAAGCTCCTTCAGCGCCAGAAAATCCGGAGTCCCCAGCCCCGTCACCGGATCCCACCCTGCCGTCGCATTCCAGCTCGCATACGGAATCACCGGACTGCCATTCGGCGAGCCCCCGAACCGATTATTCCCATCACAGCCCGTGCTTCCTCCGGCCACGATATCATTCAACCCGTCCTTCCCAACACTATACAGCCAGGGATTCAAGAAGCCCAGGACGGGCTGGCCCGCCGCGATCCTCGCGTCGTTGAGCAGGCCCACCACAGCCGCAAACACGGGCGACGAGCACGACGTGCCGTCGAACAGCCCCACGTGGCCCTTGTCCACGACGGCAAAGTCCGTGCCCAGGGCCGCGACGTCCGGGAACGCGCGGCCGTGTCGGTTGAAGTACTGCGACCAGCGGCTGCCGAGCTTGTGCAGGTAGGACTCGACCGCGTGGTGCTGGTACCGCGGGCGCTCCCAGAGGTCGGAGAACCCGCCGGAGGAGAAGTAGGCGGCTTTCTCGGGGAATTGGCCCGTGGTTGCGCCGACGGAGGTCACCCAGGGGCAGGAGGCGGGAAATTGGGGCGGGAAGTGCGTACGGCGGAGGCTCTCGTCGGCTTCGTTGGTTTGGCAGGCGGCGCCGACGCCGGAGTCGCCTGAGGAGAAGAGGATCGAGACGCCGCGGCTGCCGAGTTGTTTGTAGAGGTCGCAGACGGCGCGGGCGTAAGGCACTGGGATGGTCTGGAGGAGTGTTTAATATGAGTTGTCAACTGGGAGATGGGTTTTTTGGGAGGGGGGGGGGGAAGGGGGTTACCTGTTCGTCTTCACCGTAGGAGGTCGACAACACCTGGGGAAGAGCCTGCTGGGGGAGCCTGAGGATGTTCTGCAGGAACTCGAGATACGGCTCGTTGGAGTTGTCGTTGGGGTCGGGCTGGCTCAGATCCGGGACGAGCTTGCCACGGCCGCCGGTGCTGTACTCGGTCACGGGCAGCCCCGCGGCGATGCCGACGATGTACTGCAGGTCGAGGTTGGCCTCGCCGCTGTCGTTGGCGGAGTGCTGATCGTTGAGGCCGCCGTTGAACTGGACGACGGTGAAGTTCTGGCCGATCGTATACGGCGCGAACCGGGCCTGGAACTTGGCCAGGTCGCTGTACCGCGCGTACTCCTCGAGGAAACTGGCAAAGCCAACCTTGCTGCGGCGACCAGCCTGGACTTTGTAGCCGCCCGTGCGGTACAGGTCGTGCAGACAGGCCGGGGTGGTTGCGTTCTCGCAGTGATCGAGCGAGCCCTTGGAGGCGGAGGAATAGAGGGCATTCTCGTTGACCCGGTTGGGTTTGAAGCGCATCGTGGCCCGGTTGGGACGCATCTGGCCGAACCGCGTCGTCGGCTGAACCATGTTGACGTGCTCCACGACCTCATCGGGGACGGAATACGCCAGCGTGCGCAGGAGCCGGGTGTTCTCCGACTCGCTCGCGTACCAGACGAAATCGGCATCCAGCAGGGCATTGGCTTCGCCCACCGTCGTTTGGATGTTGATCCAGTCAGCATCCTGGTCAATGTTTGTGATTCCCGCGGCGTCCAGCCAGTCCCGCACGGCGGAGACGGCCGTGTCGGTAGGGAGCAGCATGCGCTTCATCTCGTCGTAGGAGCCGAAGTGTTTGCCGTAACTCGCGTGGCCGGGCGTGGACATGTCCAGGAAGGCCTTCTCAAAGCCGGCCTCGTCGTGCTGCTTCAGAGCGATCCGGAGCCGAAGGGGTTGGGTTCCAGCGGGGATTCCGTCATATTTCCAGCCTGTTGTTGCACCACGCAAGATCAGTTTTTGGTCACACAGCAGGTTCTCTCCCAGAAGATCCACGTACCATCAGGAACAGCAGCCAGCTGTTCAAACACCTCAGCTGTCACGGGAGAAACAAAAGAAGACAGCCCGGCCAGCGACAGGGCGGCCAGACGGAAAAAGGAAGACGGCATTGAGGTCTCAAATTCCCAGCCGCGGATAACGACAGAAATAAACCGGGTCTGGGGGCAGGAGGGAAGGGAGACGAGGGCTCATTTTAAAGTATTTATTGTGGAATGAGTCGGACACTCACGGGGACATCCCCTGCAGGTTCGACCACTACAAACACCCCAATGTCACCAACCGAGATTAATTACCGCCGGCCGGACTAATCGGAAGCACGAACAATGTGAACAAAGCCCGGGGCGATGCAATTGTTCTTCTCCACTGGTGACGATTGTGCTGGGGATCGGTGAGCAATGCAAGCGCAGCGCCTCCAACGTAGCATCCACTAGCTAGGTCGATAGCGCGGCAGGGGCTGATTGGCGCTGAGGGAAAGGGGTCCCTCAGTGCAGGCCGGCGTGTCTTGGGTTTGCTTATCAGGGGCGCCGATCGTCAGGGGATCGTCATTGGCATTGCTTGCACGAGCGAGCGCCGAGTGGTGTCGGTCTCCACCGGCCGTGGTTACGATCGCCTGTCTCATTTTGCGGTAATCCGGCATTGAGATTCATTGACCGTTGCGATCAGATTCAACAAGATATTACGGACGGCGACGGGTAATCCAGGACAAAGACAGCCAGGGCAGCCGGTTTGGTCTGGCAAACGCTGGGGTTTGGATTCTGCAGCAGGCGCAGATCAAGGGATGAAATCATGAAACTCATCTGTTTTCTTTTTGTCCCGGCACATCCCCGGTTTTTACTGGCTGGTCAAAACCCAGCATCTCCACTTCTCCTCATCCCAATCACTGGCAGTCAATAAATGCCAACAGGCGATAGTGAATGCATGCATTCAACACTGTAGTGATGTTGGCTATATAAACCTACCCCACCAACTTTCTATCTCAATCTACCATCAACTGCATATATCACTTCTCATTCTCCGAACACTCCGTCTGCTACAACTATATATATCCCGAGAAGAGCAAGAACTGCAGATAGTCGCCGTCAACGCGAGAATGGCGGAAGGGCTGTGAATCCTGTGTCCATTTGCTCTCCCAAGTTGGTATGTATACATGGCCATGGTTGGTTTTGAGGCTAATATTTAGTATGGGCAGAAATGGGTGGTTCTCGAAGGCCACATCAGCAATAGGATCAAGCAGGTCTTATACCACATGGTCTGCTGGATCAAACCCGAGTTTATGTCTCCTAGTACAGCGTCAAGAGAGCGAAAACCTTTTGATGGGTTAAGACCATGGCGTCGTCACCCTAGGGAAAACGACCGGAAGGAGGCTCTACAGTTGATGATAGAAGAGTGGGATGCGATGAAGAATGATAAATCATGGCAGGAAAGCACCTTGCAGAATCTGGTATGTTACTGATTTGTATAATTAATCTCATCGTGAATAGAATACTAACTAGACCCAATAGTTAAAGCACTACGACTAGGTCAGCTTGAAGTGATGCAAGACATTGGTCTTGACATGGAGGATGTGTTAGTCGACCTTTTAAAGGTTTGATTTGAATGAATAGGTAAGCAAATCAATCGCATCAGCCCACCGGATTTACACTAAGGTACAGCTCTAGCTCTTTTCAACTCAAACCAAAACAAACAATGGCATATCCAGGAACGAGCTGAGCAAAGCGAGGACGACGACGACCACCCGAGAACGTATGGGCAATTCACTCCGCTGGTCCTCGAATCATCACCTAGAGACGACTTGACCCTATCAATTGCTAGATATCCAACTGGCTAAAGATGCATACGAACAAAATGCCTGATGTCTGTTCGGATTCGCATTGATATCACGAATTTTAAGTATTGCATCCCTCATTTTCAAAGAACGAGCAGTGCAGACCATATCAAGGCCCTACCAAGAGAAACGCCAGGGGCCGCCTAGGACAGTTAATGCCTTCAAAGAAGCCCTCCTGTATTACCATACAAGTCATTAAAAGTTTTACGTGGAAATGGCCGCCTTGTTCCTCAACCTCTCTGATTTCACCGAGCATTGAAGGACTCTGGGTCAGCGCTAGATATAAGCCACATTTTCCCATATTCATTGGGAAATAAGACCGAAGACGAGAAAAGGGACTTTGTGGGTCTCGTAGGTCGTTTCTGGTCAACCGGAACCATCACTGAGTCGCAATATAGCATCGTTGGCAAGGCAGGCACAGAGGTACCTGAAAACCTCTTGTTCCTCTGCAGCCTTGCGCGCACGACCTCTCCATTGGGATGTTTGAGGACAGGACATCCCGCATGGCGAGGTTCTGGTTGCTACCCCACACCAAGTATCACACTACCTCCGATTTCAACAAGGTGTCGACTGACATGGTCAAATTCTCCGAGCTGTGTTCTGTGCTGAAAACTAAACTCGGGGCCCTGCCAACGACCCACCCGATCAGTTTCTGCACGATCGTGATCTCGTCCTACTAGACGTGATTCTGGTTAAAGGAGTGATATCCTACGGGCCCAAGTGCGAGTTCAGCAAAAATAGAGCTAGGATGATGGGATTGTTGGGTGCCAACATTCGATGTTGATATCTAGGTTGTAATCTTTCTTGTCGACTACGCTCTTGTAAGCGCCCCCAACAGATGGAGACAGCGCAAAAAACTAACATAATAGCACAATTGTGTATTGAGCAGCTCCGAGTCTCGCCTGGGCATTGATCGAGCTAGGGTAAGCGATGATTGGCCATGCTGACGCTTTATTTATCTTTGACCGTGGCCGAGCGATATTTGATTTCGTTAACTCGATCCTCTGCCTATTACTACAGTCAACTCCAAGATTATTGCAGAGAATGTTCTTTCAAAGGGTCGAGAAAGCAAATTTCCAACACGTGCTTCCTACAACTCATCAAGGTCTGAGAGATTCTGGGCCGAATAGCTCCTGGTGTCGCCACGGATGGTATGGAGTTACTGAGTTACCATATCGACTCTATCAATTGCCCGATTTACAGAGAGGCTCCATCTCAAGTCAAGCCAAGGTCATGGCCCAGCGATATTACAACGAATCAAAACAATGGTCCTCTTGATACCTGCTCATTCTTAGTAACTGGCGCCATGCACACTTCAGGCCGAAAAAAAGCTTTGCATCGACGAATGGCATCCCGCTAGAAAGAAAACCGCCATTCCAGATGAGGCCTCGAGAAGCATATAGGCGCGACTATAACCTACACTCTGTCACAGAGCTCGGATCCGTGCCTATCCAATGGGTCACGGATCGTCTCCCATGTGCGGTGCGCCCAGGTCGTGTAAGATGACAGGACGACCACGCGAGCGGTCTCGACCTTGGTAGAATCCAATCCCCGAGTTTTTTGCGAAGCTCGTCGGCGGTGTCAACCAAGTGGCCCTTCTTGTTCGGATCGTTGGTGTGGGTCGATTGGCCGTGGAATAGCACCAGCGTCAGCGCATCTCCGAAGCTGGCGAAGATTTCCGTGACGCACGTTTCTATCAGCCCACTGGGGCCCAGGATCAAGGTTGGACGGTGTCAATGGTCCAGGTCCTGCAGGGGTCGTAGGCTGGCTAGGTAGATCAGGGACAGCGCCGTGAGCATTTTACCCAGGCCTCCGGGATCTCCGTATCCGTCGGCTCGTGCAGAATGCAGCTTCGAAACCGGTAGTGCTTGACGGCGTGCTGCCAGAGGGCGGCCCGATGGTAAAGCAGGATCTCTTGCATGTCTCTGGCAAGGTACCGCGATGAGCACTGTACGATACTAACTGTGGCCATACCGTCTCGAGAGTATTCCAATGGACTGCGACTTACCTTCAAGTAAGTTGCGGTATTTTTTCATGGTTATAATCAGCTAATTTTCCGTTTTAGGCAACAATTCAGTCTCTACTAACCTTCTGGCCCGATGCAGGGGAGCTCAGAGAAAGGTAGTGGTGGAGTTATTCAGGGATCTCAAGCATCTGTGCTCACAATGCAACAGGGGAGAAGGCCGTTGGCGAGGCAAAGAGCCATCGCTTCAGCACCGTACTGCCGACCCCGAGGGTGTTAACGGGACTGATCGAGGGGCTCTCCGGGTCGAGCTCCAGGTCAGTACAGGCCTGCCGGAACGAAAGGCTTTGCATCTTCGTATGGAGGTCCAGCCGAAAGTCATCAACGAAGTCCCGGACTGCCGCCTCTGACGGCTGCTCCTCGCTGGCCGACCCGACCGCCTCCCCAACCGATGCCAGCTGTTCGATGGGGTCGCCATTGGTAGGGTTTTCGACTGCGTCCGGTTCGCGGTGATAGATAATTTTAAATCGGCGACGAATTGTAGCACCGGAAAGTCCGCATCATCCAATGAAACATGCTACGCACGACGCTGTCAAGGAACACGAATGAATAAAATGCTCTTGCCCTGAACCTGTCGAACCCGTGAAAACAGGCATGCCAGTCGAGGCGAGGAAGAGACCGTGGAACGGTGTTTTACGAAGCGTGGATGGTCAAGTAGCCCTGAACCGAGCTGGAAGCAGCCAGATCCAAGAGGCTCACCCTGAATTTCCTCTGCACCACAAGGTGCAGCTCATCGCCAGGAACGCTACCACCAGGTGTTTATCATGAGAGAATACATGCACAGCCCTTCCGGAATTCCCACCCAGCGATTGTCGGCTGGTCTCGTCTGCAATGTTAACCGACGACCCGGACGGATATCATGATGCCGACAGGCAAACTGCAGGCAATCCTGTGCTTTCCTTGGCCACTCAATGCCCCTTAAAACGTCAAACATCCAATCGAAGTGCTACTCGCACCGCTATTCTGTCAAAGTTTCTACATTTTTATCTCTTTTCCATCAAGCCTATTCTCATTCATCCACATATCCATCTCAATCAAAACAATTCTCTCTACAACAGCAATAACGAGAATAGTTTTATGAAACATCTCATACTATCCATCCTTTCACATTAATCTTCTATCATCTCATTTCAAATCGGGCACGATGAGTTCTGTGAGCTACAGCTTCTATGACGGGATATTTCCTGACAGTCCAGAGGCCTTAAACTCAATACTTTGCTTGGCGTATGAGATTTAAGTATTTATTAGTTGAATGCTTTCGAGTCCCCCCCCCCCCCCCCTTGCATGAAAGCCGGATGCTCAATAATAGGAGACCTCCTTGGAGGCCGGCAAGCCGCGGTATTGGCGGCTGCGGTGGTTTTCCGATCATATTGTGGATTGATTTAATGTCCTCTTCGTTGTTCTCAGTTTGAACCCCTGGCTATAGGTGCCCCCATCGTCGTTAATCGGCAGTGCCTCAACAATATACCCGAAATGGCGCATGTCCAATCCCCTGCGAATGGCTTTCTCTTGGTGTCACAAAACAGACACCAAATGTTTCCGACCTTTGCAGAGTACAGTCAAGGCCTGGAGAACCAATTCAGCAATAAAGTCAAGTGATATGACATTTTAGTCATTGAGACGTTCGGGCCATGGAACACAGAGAATCCAAGAAAGGCAGCTGTGATGCTCTCATCTTCCCACGATTGCCTACAGCGGTTTCGCTCTCGGCTCGAGATTGGCAATCCGTGCGCACTATCTTCGCCACTCGCGCTGGCCGTTGCCCACCCCGCGGACATGGGTGTATGCAACGCTACCAGATCATGGCGGATCAGTCTTCGGGCGTCCTGCCGTGTCCGCGGTGCATTTCTGGGGGAATTGGACAGAAGTGCAATAATGGTCTATACCCCGATCCAACAGCTACTAAACAACCGAGGCGAATCAATTAACCGGACTACCTAGTAGCGTCGAACATATTCGAAATCCGCCATAGAACATCTTATCACGGTAGAGTCGACCGCAAGGACGTTACAAGATGGTCGAATTCGGTGGTGGCCTCTTTTCTCATGATTTGTTTGTGATATCCGCCAAACATGTCTGCCATTGTTAAGATATGTTATGGGGAGGTTAGATATCCCGACATGGCCAATGCGGGCTTTGATTTCATTACGAGACTTAGGATCCAAGCAATTCCCCTCAACCTAGATAAAGGAGAATGATTGAGGGAACTTGATTTTTTCTGCACTTTTTTAGACCTCCTGGTTTATCGAGATCATTCTCTATACTTTTTCAATATCAATATTCAGTGCAAGATTATCTATAGGAGAGATAGAAATGGGACAATAGCTGTTTTTTTTTTTTACTTTGCCTTTAGTTCGTAGACCTGGTAACTGCGCTTGATCGATCTCCCCGTGGACTCTGGCCGATGGTTAGAACCCACGGGCACCTGGACGAAAACCAAGAATTCCACCTAGCAAGGTACACTTTCCAGCCCAAGCCTCTGCGTCACCAATCGAACAAGCATCAAATCTAAGAACTTCATCTCAGATAAGGCGCCCGTCACGTCCAAAGACTCTAGGGCTAGGAAGGTCAATGGGAACTGCCAAATAGATTCCAGGAACTTCTAGTTAGCCCGTTACTAGGGAGGTGGTTATGCCTGGACCAATCAGGACAATGCTTAGACAGGCTACGAGTCGAACATGGAAGCAATACATGAATGGCTTAATGAAGATCTGTATCATCATCTCTTCCAGTTCAAGATATTTAGCCTCGTATCAGGTAGTTACTTAAATTGTTATTCATACGTTGGTGGACGGGAAGACTTCATTGCGGACAGTCCCAGTTAGCGTCAGGAGTAGGAGTGGGGGTTACTAACGCCCTGGATTGATCGATCCACCCCAGTGACAAGATAGATAACCAAGATCGATCGAGGAAGATCGAAATCAACTCGATCGACCGCTCACCTTGTCATTTGCGGATACGAACCAGCAGATAGGGTATATCGTATCGAAACACCACATCCCAGCTCGCCCTCCCTACCTAACCTACCTAACCTACCTACCCCTCACCTCCCACGCCGAGCCAGACCCAGAGGCCAGCCACGAACAATCTCGACAAAACCAACGAGCAAGACGTCCAGAGGCTCACTTCAGACAAACCGTATAACAGCCCCAATCCCACTTCACACCTCATGGGAAGGAACACCATCCCACCTACCATAAAACCAGACACAGGCCAGCTCATCTCAGCTCAAGCCCCAGAGCTAAATCCCGTACTAGTCTCATCGGCTAAGCAGGATCGGTCCACATCCCACCTACCGATTCCCCCCGGGCCCCGCGGTTTGCGATCAAAGCGCGCTCGCGCTTGCTCTCGCTCTCGCTCTTCGGGACGAAGGATTTGCCTCGTCCGTGGTACCGGGTCCGATCGATCGGCTGGGCCCGTCTGTCAGTCACGGTCTAGTCTAGTGCGGACGGAGAACCAGAGGAGGCGGGGAGGGGACAGGGATGATGGTTCTTGTTCGGTCATTCTGGAGATAGGTGGGGGGTGGGCTTCAGGCGTTCGTGGAGATGAGGAGGAGCGTGCCTTTTCTCAACTGTGGCCCGGTTGGTGTTTGCCAGGTTGTGATGGACTGGGGATCTGGGATCGTTAGCGAGGTGATCAGTCAAAGTGGGGTTGGTAGGGAGGGGCACCTGAGGATGGATGAGATCGCTCTCTGTGTTGGTTTGTTAGTGCCTTGGTTCGCTGAGATGGGTAGATAGGCGTGGTGGTGGTGGTGAGTTTCGCTTCGGTTTGCCCTGTACACTGGATGGATAGATCTGGCCCTCTTGATGCCAATTATCGAGATATCAAAATTGGATTCTATCTTCCTGTCCTGTCCCTCTCTGTCTCTGGATGCGTTCCTCAGGCCAGCAAGACCACGGGACGACCAAGCCCTGGGATCGGATCGGGTCGAATCGATCATAACAGTGACAGCCGCGCCCGACAGACCACGCCATGCCTCGTCCAGATGCATCCATCACAGGATCATGATTCATGACGGGAATCATCTGCTCTGACTTCACTTGCTCACCTTTTCAGCGGCTGACTCCGTCTCACGGTCCGATCCGGGTCCGGATCCCGGATGGTCGGTTGGGACTGCCAGTCTGCGCTACTCGCCTCTCACAAGACGAACAATGTTCTCGAAGGCTCTCGGAGTCTCAGGTGCATATTTTTATTTATTTTTTTTTTTTTTTCTATTTTCTTTTCTTTTGACACGTCAGCTTTCCGTGCAGGGTCTTGGCGCCGGAGTGCGGGGTCTAGATGCTTGCTTTCTCGGGGCATTGGATTTGCCCGAGTTTGCAGGGTTATATTCGGCGTATGTGTCGAATGGTAATGGAGATTTATATTTTGTTGACTGGTTGTACCTATCTCAGGAATTACCCTCTTTGTTTCTTCTTTGTTTAGCTTTTGTTGGCTACAATCTCGATCTCGTTTAAAATTTCGATATCGAGACATAGAATCTTCCGCGGGGGATCCACCTGCTCCTGCTCCTATCGACCGTGGCGAAGGATCCGGCAGGAAACTCGAATAGGAAGAAGAAATGGCAGGGGGTTCGGAGCGGACTGAATTGGGATCACTGCCTTTTGACCACGGAGTACTCTTGATGAAATTTTCACTCTTTTCTCGTGGATCTCTTCGGCCGAAGGACCCGCCCCTGAGCCCCTCCCCGCCGGCCTTTTCACGGAACTATTTAGTGTTGGCCTCATCTAGGCCCACGCCCCGTTTCATTTTGATAGTAATATTAGCCTGTTAAGAATAGCATCGGAGTTTTTCACCTTCTTTCGATAGCCTAATCTTTCATGAATCTAAAAAAAAAAAAAAAAAAAAACAAAGGCCAAAAATAGGCTGATGATAAAGAATTAAAAATGATGTATCAGATGAGGAGAGTCTCACTAAATTCCACGAGGACTTTTCCGGGTATAATCCAATCCAATCCAATCCAGCCAGACCAAGCAAACCTTCCATTTGTCCCGATTCGCCAATGACAATGATAGGAGAAGAAAGAAAGAAAGAAACGCTTCTAATCGATCCCGTCGCGATCGAATCTACTAGTAGGAGTCCTAGAAGGTACCACTAGTCGGGAGTATAGTACACTGTAGCCAACCATAAAACAAAAAAAAAAAAAAGGAAACGCAAAACGCCCCGAACCCGGAAAACCCCAACGTATCAAGAAATAACACCTATACACAACCCAAGTAAACCGAAACCACACCCATGCACATCACATCTGGGTACTAGGCAGACAGGTCTGCAGGATAGCCAATAGGCTATCTAGAGAACCCCCGACACAACCCCCCCGATACCTGCAGATTCTGATTCAGAACCACCAGCTCCTTGCGCAGCTTCTCATTCGTCTCCTGCAGCTCCTGCATGTAGGCGATGGCATTGCTCAGGATCTCAGATTTCTTCAGCGACGCCGACGAGGAGGATTTGGAGGTCGGCGAGGCCGGTTTCGAGTTGGACCCGCACATGGCCTGCTCGAGGGCGACGAACTTGGCGTTCATGTTGGTGCGGTAGCGCTTCTCGATGATGTTGTGGGCGGCGCGTTTGGCGGCGTTGCGGCCGCGCGCGGAGTCATCGGAGAGGCTACGGGGGGGGTTGCGGGTTTTTGAGCTGGTGGTGATGGTGGTGGGGGTGGGTTGGGAGAGGATTTCCGGGCTGGAGGAGTAGCGGCGGGTTGTCGAGGAGGTGGTGCGTTTTTGGGATGGTTTGGAGGAGGGTTGGGGCTGGGACTGAGATTGAGGTTGAGGTTGAGGTTGAGGGGAGAGAATGTCGATTGGGGAGGTGGTGAGGGCGCTGGGGGAATGGGGATTGCTGGTGAAGAGAGATTCGGTGGAGATGGGGTTGGTGGGAGAGTAGGACTGATCGTCGCTTTCGAGATCCTGCTGAGGTTAGTGTTTGATATACGCTGGCAGAGAGGGAAGGGGGACGTACTGAGGAAAGGGAGTCGTCGTGGTTGGACACCGCGAAACCGTTGATATCCGGTGGAGGAGTGAAGAAATCGGCTGGAAAGTCCTTTGCATCCCAGACCATGTCGTTGGGGATGTCCAGAGGGAAGGACTCGGGCATGACGGTGTTGAGGGAGAAGAGATCGATGGCGCTGTCGTAGGACCAATTGGCCGACAGGGGATCGGGGGAGGGCATTGAGTAGTCTCTAAATGGCATTATCTCGAGTGTAGGTAGTCTGATCGATCGACCAGAAGTGGATGAGTGGAGGATGAGCAGAGCGAAGTGGCAAGATCGAGATCAAGATCAAGATATAACAATGGGTTTGTAGAGAACCGTGGATCAGGGGTAATCGGGCTGATTATAAGGAAGGTTTGGGGTTGATATCCGACCCTGACATTTATATTTGTATATCAACTCAGGATAGCCGAATCAGCTGCCAGGCAAAAACCATGACCGAATATGACATCTCCGTCGCCCATGACACCTGTTTGGGTAATGCCCTGCCGACATCACCTCAGGCCGGAAGCTGAATATCCAGCCCTGACAGCGGCCACGAAAAAGGCCAGGAATCCATTAATCGCAGCCAGACTCGGCCGGATCCGACAGCCGCCGTGACGGTTTGGTTGGAGTGGAGAGCCGTCCTCGATTGGTACCACATAACCGTTGCGACTCACGGCCGAGACTCGGGGCCGACACTAAGTATCTAGTTCTAACATAGTACCCAGGAGTAGCTGGGGATATTCTTATTGTTGTGGAAGAAGTCTTCTCCCGCCAGGAAGAACAACTCGGTAGGTGAAGAATTAGGGTTCCTGACCTGTCACCCTGCCTCAACACACGACGATTCATCCATCCCCAGTCAGCATTTCCTCATTCTTAATCACTTAATCACTTAATCATCCATCTCCTGCAGCAGTCGATCCATCACAATCAATCCCCCCTACAAATTCCGAAATTCCGACCCCATGAACCCTGATTCCACCCTGCAGAACAAGGCCACAAAAAGAGTAGACAGACACACCGTGGTCTGATCCGGCATCTCGCAAACCGCATCACCTCATCCAAGTCACCTGCCCCGTAAACACGGTTAAAATCTTTCCTCTCGGTATAGCTTCACGCCATTCTTTTTCTTCAGCCTTACCGGTCCCTCGGATTCCGCCGTTTTACGTAGGGAGGGGACATTACATACGTATGCAGTGCATGGAGTCTGAGCTGCCGGGGTGGGGAGAGCGTGTCATGTCATGTCATATCATGTCCACATCGAGTTCCTTGCCTTGCACTGACCCGAACTTACCTCTGAAGAGAGCTGGAGTTGATCTCGGTTTACTCTAACGGGACGGACCCTTTCCCCAGACTGGATCCAGACCCCCTTCGTACTGGTCACTAAGGGGTATAATCATATCCGGGCATTCTAGTCTTTGCTGTTTCGGTTTATGCAAATCAAACAGAAGGCGAACAACGGGGATATTCTGTAATCGTATCCCGCTGATTCAACGCTCATTATACCGAGATCCTCAGGTGTGAGATGACAGTGATTTTCCGGATTAGGCGGCCGTGGTTCGACTCGGGAGAAGAAATCCGAGATTCTTGCTTTGAGTGTCAGTAGAAGGGACTAGGAGGAGCTCAGCAGAGGAGAAATCTTCATGGAGAGGCTGCGTAGTTCTCAAGTCACTGGTGAATCTCATAGTGTTGAACTCCGGATATGAAAGTGAGGCTATACAAATGCATGTGTCTGAGCCAGTTGCTCAGATAAAAGAGACTGCATGGACCTATTTTTGGCGCGGTATAAATACGCTTTATGCGTCTATTAGTCATCTATACCAGCTTACTTCATCTACCAACTCCACCAATCATGGGTCCATCATTATTCATCTCCGGAGGAGGCAAAAACCGGCGCTAATTCGGGCGAGGAGAGGAGGATATCAAAGGAAAAGAACGCCACAGGGGGTCTAAATTATGTAACAAGAGCCGAGAGTGTCTAGTTATCGTACGCCAGCAACCAACAAAAAAAAAAAAAAAAAAAGACAAAAAAAAGGATCTTGAGCAATTCATGACCATCATCAATCAGAAGTCCTCTCCACAGGGACGGAGTACGGGAGAGAGTAAATAAAGCAAGGTAAAGAAACAGGAACGAGTCTAGACTCCGCTGGTTCCGAATAACTCCATCTTGACGCGCTCTGCAGCCACCCCTTTCTCGAGGAGGGCCTTGCGCGTGTCGACCATGAACCCCTCGGGCCCGCAGATGTAGTACTCGGTGGCCGGGTCGTCGAGGAAGAGGTCCGTGGCGGCGTCGAGCTTGGCCAGGTCGAGCCGGCCGGCGTGGTCGTAGTCGGTGCCCTGGGTCTCGGTGTCTGTCGGGTGGCTGGTGAAGAAGGTGGTGTGCAGGTTGGGCAGGGTCTTTGCGAGGGACTGCAGGTGGGCGTGGAAGGCGCGCGCGGAGGCCGAGCGCGCGCCGTGCACGAAGTGGATGGGCCGCCGGGTGGACGCTGGCAGCAGCGAGTTCACCATGGCCGTCAGCGGGGTGAGGCCGACGCCCGCGGCGAGGAGGACGAGCGGGTGCTCGGCGGTGGGGGCGGTCGTGTCGAGGTGGAAGTCGCCGTACGGGTGGGAGAGCCTGACGGTGTCGTTGACGTTGACGGCGCGGTGCAGCAGGTTGGAGATGTAGCCCGGGTGGGCGGGCGCGGTGGGATCGGCGGCGTTGAGGCCCGGGTCCCGGCGCACGCTGATGCGGTAGACGGTGGGCGAGGGCCTGTCGCTCAGGGAGTACTGGCGGCACTGGGGGATGCCCAGCTCCGGCACGGGCAGCTGGATGGAGACGTACTGGCCCGGCAGGAAGCCGGGCAGGGGCTGGCCGTCGACGGGCTCCAGGTAGAAGGAGGTGATCTCGTCGGCCTCGGGCTCCTTGCGGGCGACGCGGAAGTCGCGGAAGTCGGTCCAGCCGTTGGCGGCGCGGTAGAGGTCGGCCTCCTTGGCGATCATCAGGTTGGCCAGCTGCCAGTAGGCGGTGCCCCAGGCCTCGAGCAGCGGCGGGGTGAGGGCGTCGCCGAGCACCTCGCCCATGGCGGCGAGCAGGAACGTGCCGACGATCTGGTACTGCGCGGGCTGGATGGCGAGCGAGGCGTGCTTGTGGCAGATGCGCTCGACGGCCGGGGTCAGCACGCCCAGGTCGTCGATGTAGGTGGCGTAGGCGAGCAGCGCGCCGGCCAGGGCCCGGGGCTGGTGGCCGTGGGCCTTGTTGGAGTGGTTGAAGACGCTCTTGAGCTCGGGATGGGCGGCGAGCATGTTGGTGTAGAAGGTGGTGGTGATGACGGCGCCATGTTCCTGGAGCACGGGCACGGTGGCCTTGATGAGTTGGACCTGTTCGGGGGTGAGGGCCATTGTAGCGAGTCTTGGTTCAGCGTCTGAGTCTCTGTTCAGAGAGTTTCTCAGGATGGTCTATCTTCTTAGATTGCGTCTTCTACTGAAATCGAGAATGAGGGCATTTTGTAGAGTCACGATGGGCAGTATTTATAGAGAGCGCGTCGGGAATTCTAGGGCCTGTACAGTTTTTGTTACGTCCATTTTACTCGGAAGGCGGCCTCTTTATGGCTTCACCCGGAGGCTGTCGAAAAATCTGTATAGATCCAGCAAATCTTCTCCGCGGAGGCATGGCGTGGTGTGTTGGGGATGCTTTCTCCGCGGAGCTGCAGCGAACCACTCACAGCGCGCCCAATGCAAAGCCAATTCACGATCCGGTGCAGATCCGCGCCGCTAAATACTTGGAGGCTCTTCCCGGCCCATCAGAGCGAGCTTCTTTGTTGTTGTTGTTATCAAGAATGACCGGGGGGGGGGGGGGGGGGGGGGAAAAAAAATCACCTTTTTGTTGGGCGGGCCGGCGTTTTTAAAAAAACGGGGGGGGGTGATGATCATGCAGCCCACTGCTGAGGGCACCCCCAGCAGCCAATAAAAAACCCACCATAACCCGCCGTAGGCAATTTATGGGGGCTCGAATAACCATGGACCCCGGCTTTTTTTTTTTTTTTTTTTTTTTTTTTTTTTTTGTTT
>JAPDEL010000161.1:0-38235 GCA_027569095.1 Aspergillus conjunctus
TCGCGTTGAACCGCTGAATTGGTAGAATTTGTGGACATTTTGGTGGTTTGATGCCTTCATTCGAATTGGTGGTCGAATTCGGTGGCCGCTCGGTGGTGGTGGCCGCTCGGTGGTGGATTACGTTAGTGTAGTCTGAAGTCTTCTGGAGTTGATCACCCGTTGCAGCAATTTCCTGGGAAATCAACGCGACCGGAGCGGAATTTCCCGCTGCCGAGAGTAAACATAGAGGAGAACGAAACAGCCTCCAAAGTACTCATGGCTCTCCACATTCCTGTTTACCACATGAGGACCATGGCCATCAAATTCAAGAAAACTATAAAGCTCAACCCAGAACTCCGCGTATTAAATGCACTCCGCCTGTGTATTAAGTTACTGGCTGAACATCCTGGCTTAAAGCTTAGCAACAAAGTTACCAGTGCAATAAATGACTTGAGCAACAGCAACCGCAAAGCCCCAGTAAAACGCAAGCAAAAGGCAAACGATCCGACATATCGACCTTCGAAACGGTTGAAACGAGCACACGTGAATAATACGGGTGCGGCAACTCTCTCTGAATCCAGCCCCCAAGAGCACGTCTCTCATGCGAACCGTCCCCAACAAACCCCTTGCGAAACCTCTCGCGACCCAGCAACAACTCCCGCCGAATCCAGTCCCCAAGAAAGCGCCTCCCATACGAACCCTCCTAAACAACTGCCTTGCGAAAGCTCGCGAGATACAGCAGCAACAACCCCCCTTGAAACCAACCCAGCAACTGCCTCCCACGCAACGAATCTTCCTCAAGAACAACCTTGCGAAACCTCCCGCGATCCAACAACCCCTGAATCTGCTTCGCAAGAAAGCGTCTCCCATGCACCAAATCCTCAAGAACATGAGACCTTTCGCGACCACCCAATAAACCCTGAAACCTCGTGCGGCCCACATCCCGAAGTCTCTGAAAGTGATCAAGATCTAAGTATAATTTCAGTTGAAGAGGCAATCACCCTTATCCGCGAGCTCAGCCTGCCGCACCCCACAACCTCTGAGCATGTTTTTGTCGAAATAGTACGCTCAGTTCAAAATCGTACGGAAATTCGATGTTCTGATAGCCAAGTGTGGAGGGATATTATTAAAAAGTCATTTCCCAAAAATCAAAAACATATAATATATCACCTTCTTGAGTATATTGGAGCATCAAAATGGTATGACCATGAGGTCTCAAACCTTGCAAAGTCCTCCTTCACACAAAGAAATCAAAATATTGCGGAGACTACTGCGGCTAGCAGGGTGCTTGATCAGATTTTAGGAGCATCCAATGCCCCAGACAAGATATGGAAGACTGACCGGCAGCGTATTACACTCCAACTCCATAGAGGGAGAGTGTTGCGCAACAAAATTACCAAACGGCTAACACTTGGGAGTTTATTTAGTCCAAGAATCTGGTATGAAGAATGTCTTCTATTTATTATACTTTGCTAATTCGTAACAGGAAACTTATTAAAATGGCTTCTGGCAAGCTTGATACCACAATAAAATCTATCCTGGACAAACCTGAGCAAAAGAAACTACTGGAAATCCTAAGCAAACAACTGGAGTATATGGTCAACACTGGATCTACATCTCTCCAGGAATTCCACAATGACCTAAAAGAGATCATACCAGATCAAGAACTTGAGGAGTTACTGCCTGCTCTGTCATTTAACAAAGAAACCTGTCAGTACTTCCCGTAAGAACAGGATATTATACTGTGATCTAATTATGTTTTCAGGCATTCAGATACCAGTCGAGAATCTAGATGACAGCAGCCAGACACGCGCGCCTAGTCATTGTGCTACCCCCCATCTCCAACCTCCTGAACCCCGTTTTGAAGTTTTCAATGAGGAAGGCATTATAACGTGAGTGCCCCACCAAGTTTTTGGTTTCTTCACTAACATAACCAGCGGCTTTGTCTTTGAGGATGTTAATCTATTATCAGAGGATATTGACATTGTTAAAGAAAACGCCAGAAACGCCGCGATACTTCATTATAAGAAAACAGAAGTCCAGTGGCTTTCCAACACCCATATCATGCTATTCTCCCTCTATCTAAGATTTAATCTCTTGCAGGGAGACCATCCTCAAAAGATCCATTTCTTTTCCCCTCTTACTGTCGACGAGTTAAAAAGGGGGTGGGAACATATACTTGGGTTAGAAGGACCGCAATGCAATGAGAGTCACATTCTATCTACCTCTCATCTTGTTTTTCCCATCACAGCAGGAGACCATTGGTTTACTGTTTTTGTGTCCTGTGCAGATGGGCTTGCCAGTACGAAAACGCCTTCAGTGTATATCCTGGATCCACGCTGGACTGATTGGGAGAAACTCCGTGAGCCAATTAAAGAGGTCATTACTCAAGCCATGCCAGTTGAAGGGAGTATTACAATCAATTTCTACCAAGCTGGAAAAGGAGCGCTACCACAACAGTCTAAAGAATTATGCGGTTATTACATCATGTTGTACATGGAGCTTCTTGCCACAGACCCAGATACTTTGCTAACAAGGATCAGGGAGTTTGATGGTACTGAACCCCAGATAGATAAGTTTAAGCCTGGGAAGATGGATGCAGAACTGGCATTGCGATTTGAAGAACTGATTAATGAGTTTCAGCATGCTGAAAAGAGAGATGGACGCTTGGTGACCCAAAAAGGTCATCTAATGTTCGAGGGTGATTTGAGATACTTGGCACGCGGTGTAAATCTAGTGAGATATCCCCCCGGGGGAGAAAGTTAATATGACTTAAAGTATGTTTCCTCAAGTATTGGCCACATATTTTTGATCGGATTTGCATGGGTTCCTCAAGTGATTAGAGCCCGATGGCCTTGCATCGAGCCCTTCCGAGATCTTGTGGAACTTCCCATAGCATTCAAGTGGACACTAGATTTCCCAACAGCACCCGCGTGTTTATAGAAAGAGACAACGACTAAATAGAAACATGGTTTAGAGCCTAAAATCTAACATAGCCCGCCCCCAGCTACCCTTCCAACACGGCGTCGCTTCGATGGTCTATTGCATCGAGTTGACATCAACGGATGCTCTGCTTTAGAGCGATGGAAGTCAATTATTAATACTCTGTTCAACTCCGCATTCCATAAGATATTCTCGAGATGAAAATCCCCATGGATCACTCCAAGCTCCAGGATTTCTTTCCGGGACTTTGAAATTTCCTGTTTCAACGACAGACCCATGCTTGCGACATTATCACCACCCCATGCCATAAACAACATGTGGCATATATTGCCGGCCCCGTGTAAAAAATAGATCTTTGCCAATTCGATAGCTCCGAGAAAGACAGGGACAGCAGATCCTTGTGCCTTATCAAGAAGTCGATATATTTCCACCTCGCGTGAAACCGTCTTCCAACGCTGGGAGGTCGTTCCCTTCCCAACCACAGTGTAACCGTATTTATCACATGTAATCTGGAACAGCGCTCCATATTCGCCACGTATTCCCAGGGGTATGCAGTGACGGTCCAGATTTTCATCCATCTGTGACTTGAATCGCTCTACTAGGGACTTCGCGTCGAGTAGGTGTGTATTTCGGTTTTTGCCTTCTTGGTGTTTCTTTATATTCGGACACCCGTCATCTAATAGTCCACCTGTTTTGAGGCCAAGTAAACATTTTTGGGTGCAGAACTGCGCAGCACGCGTCTGAGGCTGAAATTTTTGTGTACAGTGGGTCTCCGGTTGGCCAGTCCTCTGGGTCGGGGGTGAGGATGTGACCTGACTAAAACCTCTCTTCCGTTTAAGCCCCATCTCCTGAGAATCAGAGTCGGAGGAGTCCATCTGGTTACCGTGCGTGCCAAGGGATGGTGAACAGCCTGGCTGCGACCGGGTTGGGATCCGGCGGCCTTTCGGGGACTGTGCAGGAGATGACGAGGGAAGGTACTCCGATCCTGTTCCAGACCTACTATGTTCCGACCCTGTATATTGCGAATTTGGTGGTGTTTGCCGTAGTTCTTCCTCCGGTATTTCAGAGCGCGTAAGGTCAAAACTTGTTGTCCAGGTATGGAGACGCTCCCGGGCAGCATTACGCCAGCCCTGATCTCGGAGTGGTGATCGAAATGCCATTAAGCAGAGACATAAAACCTGCTCTATCGCTGTTCTTGGTTGATCGAGACTCCAGTTATTGTCATCACCCACGTCTAGGTTCGGTTCACAGGGATAGTAGTAAAGTATACTTGGATCATCGTCAGGGACATACAGCAAGATATATGTCAATCCATTCGTTAGCCACGAGACTGCGACGCCATCTTCAATCATGGTGTGATACTGCTGGACAACCGCTGACCCCGCTAGTTGCTCGGCATTATATATCAGCTTATCCGCCTTGTCAACAGGGATTTTATTGGGCTTGACCACTGTTTCCCAGAAGTTCATGGGCCGAAGTCCGGATCGAAGGTTTTCTACTGAGAGCTTATGTGGTGGTTTGTATTCAACTGTTGTCAGGAGACTAGAAGTCTCATTGTCAATCCGATGAATACAGAATTGATCTGGTTTGGAGCGGCGCGAACCAGAATGGACTGATTCATCCTCGTCTAGACTGTTCGCATGGTTTTCAAAGCGGACGCCATTTCCCAGCCCAAATTCCTCGCGGGCTCTAGGGATCTTGCATAATTCTTCGATCACATCATGAACATGATCCTCGACCGCTAGCCTCTGACAGACTTCGAGGTCCTGCTCACTACTCAGGGGACGACGAGAAATGCGGCGAGAAAGGTCTTTAATGACAATGAGAGGCGGGAATAAACATGGCGCTGCCTGATCATTGGGCTGTAGGTAGCCACAGACAGATTTATATATTTCTAGTAGCTGAGCTGGGCAGTCGGACCAGAGTCGCAGGACTGTTGGGCAGTATTTCCCCTTGGGCGCTGTGATTGTCCCTTGGGTAGAGCGAGACGGTACTTCAACCCTTAAAGTTCGAGAAAGTAAATTATGACATTCTTGAATAAATTCTTTGAAGGACGTTTGTTTGTTCTGCCGTTCTGCCTCATCCCGTTGTTCTTCCACCTGCTTTCTGAGCAGAACCTCCCTTTCCAGTGCCTCTTGTGCTTTCAGAAGGAGATCTGGATCAGCCATCGAGTTTGCCGAAACCAGGAATAAACAGCGGAACGGTTGGTATCTATTTCTAGGTACCACGTCGCGGGGGCGATACGAAACAGCTGGAAGGAAGATGATTGAACTGGGAATACGGTTTTGTGCTTCAGGAGGGGCTCAAAAGGCGTGAAAGGATCCTGTATCTAGTTGGATAATGGGCAATGATGGAGGGGCACGTGGAACTCAGATGCTGACCTGGAGAGTCATCCAGGGGAACCGTTCCCGTCATGATAAGCAGCTCAAGCAGGTGTCTCCCTGAAAACCGGCGAAGAAACACCACGTGACCTCACTTATGTCTACTTAGTCACCATAACGTAATCCACGGCCGAGTTGGCCACACGACCGAGTTGGCCAGATTCCCGAATCCCACCTTCCATTATACCATTTTTTATTCAACGCGTCTTTATTTCACCACCATGATCTAAAATGCCTTTATCTCAAGAGAGTAGAATTCAAATGGCTATACACGCATATAAAAACAATCAAGTACAATCTCAAGCAAAGGCTGCAGCAATTTTTGGGGTATCAAAAGGAACCCTTCAAAATTGGCTAAAGGGAATACACTCACGGTCAGAAACACGGGCAAATGGCCATAAATTATTGGCTAATGAAGAGAATACACTTGTCAAGCAACTGCTTGATGCAGATAAGCGAGGCTTTTCAATTCAACCTGAATTCCTAAAAACAATGGCTCAAACTCTGCTCCGTGCACGTACTCAAGACTTATCTGCAGTTCTTGGAGTCAACTGGGCCTATTCCTTTATTAAACGCCGCCCTGAGCTTCGTACACGGTATAATTGAAGAATTACCTATCAGCAGGCTAGGCAGGAAGATCCAAAGATTATAAAACCATGGTTCCAGACAGTACATGAAGCTATTCAGGAGCATGGGATACATGAAGATGATATCTGGAACTTTAATAAGACTGGCTTTGCCATGGGACTCTGTACCTTATCTAAGGTTATTACTACTGTTAAGCGCAGTAAGAGACCTTGTACAGTTATTCAAGAAAACCATGAATGGGTCACTATTATTAAGTGTATTAGTTCTAAAGGAGTCTCTTTACTACCAATGATTATCTTTAAGGGACAAGAACAGCAGGCTACTTGGTATCAGGAGCCTAATCTGCAGGCTAAGATAGATTAGAAACTTGCTTTAAGCAAGAATGGATGGATAACAGATGAGATAGGTCTTTACTGGCTTAAGGAGCTATTTGAACCTTTCTCTAAGCTCTACTCTACTGGTTTAAAGCAATTACTTATTCTTGATAGCCATTCTAGCCACCAGACTGCAGATTTTAATATTTTCTGTGCAGAGAATGGGATTATCTGCCTGTGTATGCCACCTCATACCTCTCATCTCCTTCAGCCTCTTGATGTGGGTGTTTTTGGGCCTCTTAAGCGTGCATACGGGAACCTAGTTGAAGGCATGATGGTGGCTGGCAACAATCACATTAATAAGCAGGATTTTCTTCATCTCTACCCACCTGCACGGGAGAAGGTCTTCAATTCTAAGAATATTATTGGTGGCTTTACAGGTGCAGGCCTTAAACCTTTGAATCAAGATTAGGTTCTTGAAAAAATTACCTTCCAACTCCGTACGCCTACATCATCTCTTGTTAAAGTTAAAGGATTAATATCCTCTGCTTTCCAGACTCCTCAGAACCCTCGCCAGCTTGATCATAAGGTTAAAAGCCTGCAGAAAAGTCTTCAAAAGAAAAGGATCCTCTCTAGCAGCCCAGTCTCTTATATTTAACACCTTGAGAAGGCAGCACAGATAGCAATGAATATGAACCTTCTTCTTTAACAGGAAATTAAGGTTCTACGCGCTGAAAACAAGCGGAAGATAAAGAAAAAGACAAGAAGACGTGGTGTACTAGCAAGCAATATTACTTTATCTGTACAGGAAGGCCTTGATCGCATTCAGCACCTTGGAGCACCAGCTGAAGCACCGGTTGGGGAGCCTATACCAGGGCCTCGGAAGCGCGCTCCGCAGCGCTGCAGTGATTGTGGGACTATTGGGCATACAATACGGAATTGCCCCAGTAAATAGCCATATAATGACCTATTAAATAGTCTAATTTAGTGCTTTTGGTAGTTGAAAATTTTCAAATTTCTGCTGGTTGTGAGGAATCTGGCCAACTCGGTCGTGTGGCCAACTCGGCCGTGGATTACGTTAGTAGTAAGCATCTAGTTTTACTAACTATCGGTAGCAGGAATTTCCGCTCCGGTCGCGGCAATTTCCTGGAAATTGCCGCGACATTAGTACTGTGTAGGCCAGAATACTTTGTATTACTAGCCAAAATTAAGAATAGCTTATTGAGTGACTTTCTTTCTTGAGCGAAATAATTAGCTGTGTAATATATAATGTAGGCACAAAATCACCCCTCGCGGTGACGGGAGGGGAAGATTGAACACTTTAAGAGGAGAATAATATATAGTGAACGCCACATTTCAAGTCATCCGTAGTTTCTTTGTTCCCGAACGGCAGCGTGCAGCCATGAAGTTTGCTTACTTTCCTTATTTGATCTTAACCAAGAGCATTTTGAAAAGGGGGAGAGTAGAGGTATTATTTAGAGATCCAGATGCTCATCTGAATGCTGTGAAGGCAAGTGATTAAACAAGATCCCTTGGCATATCTATGATTCTTTGCGATGGACCGAATGTCAACACCACCTACTCTTCGGAAGCTCCTTCCAGCAAATGCTCGGCTTGATACCCACATCTCATCGGCAATTAATAAGAAAGGGCAGAAACGCCTCTCTACAGCCTGTTCGTCCTGTCAGGAAAAACGCACCAAGGTAGGTTACCAAGTCAATGCAAAAGTACTGCTTGGCTTATTCTATAAGTGCTCTGGCTCTCCTCCTTGTACTCAGTGTGTGGCAGCGACATCCGAATGCCACTTTTATCCAATGAAAGACGGGCGACGGAAATCAACCAAAAAACTCCATGATACTTTTTTGAAGGTAGTCGATATACTACGAAGTGGAACGGCGGCTGAAATTCAAGATCTACGGGATTTGGTGGTACCTTGCAGCTCTGCACTGGAGGCGCTTGAAAAACTGCGGTCTGTCTGAGAATTGTTGGCTGTGAGAACATGGTATCGCGGTTAGAGACTTGACCAATCTTCCAGCCATCAACAAGGGATGCTTTGACAATTCTTTCTATCATGTTCCTTCTTCTCTCTGCCATTAAATATGGAAACTGAACACTCAATTTGGTCCCTCAAGGACTTTTTGCTTCATCGGAATGATAGGGCAGTGCAAATTACTGTAATATGCAAAGCCAAATGCTTCCGCATCCAACTGTCCCCACAAAGCTTTTATCGATCACCGGTGTCCCTCGGAAAGTATACCCGACTTATGGACTTGGTTTGCAATGATGAAGATGATGAAGGAGTTGAGATAGCTGAGCAGGAATTGCAGGACTGGGTCGTACAGCCATTCCTTCACATCTTCAACCCCATTGAGCCGCCGCCCTGCAACCAGCCCTACACCCTTCAAGACTACCTCTTCCCAGAAACCTACCGGTATATACTTGACATTATCGACGAACAAATGGAACCACACTTAAATTATGATGTTCCGGGTCGCACAGCGATTGGCGTGGATCTTAGTGATTTTGAGTTCTGCTCAAATTGGACCTTGTTCTATCCTTCGGAAATCAAACTTTGCGTTTCTCACGATGAGGAGGTATTTTCTAAATTTCCAAAGCAAGTCTTCGCCGGTCGCCATACATACCATTTCAAACCAGTACACTTCGGGGATACAGAGAGTACATCCCGTGAACTGAATATCTACAAGAATATCGAAAAAATACACTCAGCAAAAAAGATTCAAGTCCCTCGTCTCCATGGTATTGTTCGGGATAAGCAAAGCTTCAGAATCATCGGACTTCTGCTCTCTTTTATTGACTGCCAAAACAAAACCTTGGGATGTGCATTATCACCAAACACGCCATTATCTGTGCGGGATAAATGGGAGATGCAGATTACAACCACACTTGCCTCTCTACATGAGGCTGGTATTATTTGGGGTGATGCAAAGGCTGCAAATGTTTTGGTTGACGGGGATGATAATGCTTGGATCATTGACTTTGGAGGTGGATACACCCACGGTTGGGTGGGAAAGGATCAGATGGAAACGATGAGGGGAGATCACGAAGGTCTTGCCAAAATTAAAGAGTTTCTTCATCAATATCACTAATTGGCAGTAGTTTTGTTTTATTTATATTACTTTATACCTGAATACAGAATTTCACATGTAAAGCACTGTGTCCCATGGTGTCTCCAAATTCAATCTCAGTGTTGACATGCGGTAGCTAAATGCTGAATCTGGCGCCTAGATCTCTTCCTTTTCTGCTTCTTTTTCTCATTGGCTAAGCGTAGGTCATGGTTTTCCTTTGCCAGGAGAGCTGCACTATGCATGGCCATCTCACAGCCCTTAATAAGCTGCTCCAGAGCTTGCTTTGAAGATAAAGAAGGGCTTTGAGATCCTTGCTTTAGAAGTAATTTGACTGAGGATGCCTGTTTATTTAATTGACATATATTATGTGGAGTTGCCATCCATGAAGAGTTGGTTGATTGACTTCCTGGTGGTGTAGGTGTATTAAGTTGAATATTTAGCTTTTTAAGCACTCTTTCTGGTTTAAAAGGATGCATACCAGTTGCTTCAAAGCCATTTTGAATAGTATCAAGTTTAAAGAACTCTTTATGTGCTGTAGGATAAGCTTTCAAGAAATCAAGCTTTAGACCTCCTGATCAAACATGATAATTTATTCAGTATCCTCAGCCCATACCACTCCATCATTTTAGCCGCAAAAGTACTAGGTGAAACTTAGCTGTCCTTTCCCTTGAACTGTGCTAAACATGAAGCAAATCAAAAGTAAGAGGAAAGTGAACATGGAAAAGAGGAGAGAAAGGGTTGGGAGGCAGGGGTATTAAGAAGCGCTCTCATCAGAAAAAGTAAGAAGGTAGAACAAAAATTAGAGTCATTAGAGTTTCAGTACTGGATAGGAACAGGAATATTGTTATTGGCGGTTTGCCTATGGAACACTTGGCGGCATTGGTTCATGTGAAGGTTTCTGGTGGGTGGCACTCATAAGTGAGGTAAACCAATAGAGATATTCCATATGGCATTGTGTCTAGGCAGCAATATTTTGATAATGTTTATTGGCTAGATTGCAGTGCCAAGTCCATTCATGTTTGAAGTGATGGGCGGCGAGCCAATGCCTGGTCAGGAAAGTAGGGGAGGCTGACGAGGATGACCAGGGCGCGTCTCACTAGGCGGGGAGGGGTGAGCGGCTCACCCCCCATCTATTCTGCACTCACCCAGCTCACCCGGCGTCGCGCGACCGAAAAGCGGCGCTCACCCGAACCACCCGGGGGCGGCACCCACCCGACTTCTGGCCGCGTTCAAGCCACTTGCCGGTCAGTTAGTAGTATGGTGGGTGACCACATGCGAATCCTGACTGTTGTATGTTTTTGTTCACCCATCTTTTTGCCGGCAGTTGTGCGCCCAACACCGCCTTCCCTTCAGGCCGAAGCCCTAAACACCCAGACCCAGTGACAAGTCCTTTTCAACAGCCTGCCTTTCTCTCCTGACTCTTAATAAAAAATAAATCCTGGCTGATTTCCCAAATACAATCCCCACCATCACACCTTCTTTTCAGGAAAGCGCTTTTGGAACATCCTGACATCCCCCCTAAGAAGCTAAAACAAAGCTTATACTCAGTCTGCATTCTCGAGCAATAATATTCAAACAGATTACAGTAAGCCTGGGTAATAATCTAAGTCACACACATGCTTCCTATCTAACTTCTTTAATGCCTGAAAAATACCCTTATCCTCTAAGTTTATTTTATCTAGACAAGTGTTAGGGGCGCTTATCAAACATACCAAACCGCACTAGTAGTCTCTGCCATGCGCCGCACTGTGCTGGCACATGACCCACAGATAGTCTGCCTGAGCGCAGATTTGTGGGATTCCGCAACTCAGCGTTCAGTTCTATTTCCAATATCAACGCATGTTGCCTACCATATCACACTTCTATTCCCTCCGAGCGCTGTACTGTATACAGGCTCTAACAAGAAGAAACAGAGCACTATAAATATAATGACTATGACAAGCCTTAGATATAATCAAGCTATTAGGCTATGATAGCTATATTTCCTACATATACATAAGCTCAGTCATTACTGTACCTTAGTTTAGTTTACCATGCTTTATCTTTAGAATCTAAGCTAGCCTATATTTAAACCCAACCCTAAGCTACATATTATGCTCTCCAAGTATATATCTCCCTCTTTTAATCACTGAATACCCTAAGATCTCCAATCCTAGGAAGGAGTATAGACCAGATTAAACACAAAGAACTAAAGATAAACTAGATACGTGTGCAAGAATAAGCGTCCTTATATTCTTTATATAGCTATTAATAGCCCCTTGTAGCTGGCTACTACTCTTGGCATTAGCGATTATTACGTGACTTTGGATTTCTCTCTTATCTATCTAGGTCCTGTCAGGGAAACAGGCAACTGCTAGCCAATGAATTAGCTGCGCCGCAGTTAGCGCTGCCGTGATTACGGAAATACGTTACGCCGACCGGCCATACTAGTATCATTGATATGATACTAAGCTGTAGATCTGAGTAACTTAGAGGAGGATTGCGAGATTATTGCACAATCGTCATACCATGAGTATGAAGGACATACTGAGAGTATGATCGGATCAGACTCATGATAGGAACCGGTCATACGAACGATGTGATTACTTAGTTTAGTTTACCATGCTTTATCTTTGGAATCCAAGCTAGTCTCTACTCAAGCTTAACCCTGGTTGCAAAATATATACTTCGTTGCGTATATATCTTCCTCTTTTGATCACCGAATACCCTAAGATCTCCAATCCTAGGAAGGATCGTAGACCTTATCTGGCAGGTCCTTCTTCCTTGATCTAATTTTTCTATAAATGATTGGTTATCATGCGTCAGATTGTTGTCTTAGCGGGCTAGACAAAGGTCTTACCATGCAAGTGAGCCTCGCCGGCCACGGCGGCTAATAAAACCGTGCACACCCCCTGCCATCTTCATAGACCAGCTCACATGAGCATCACTCGTTATTATAATAGGTCCGAAATTTCATTGGAACGGATACTAACAATATCCCTCCATTCCTCGAAGCCAGGGCTCCTGGACGCCAGCCCATAATCCAATTTATTTTTGGCGACACATGGAATGCTCAGCCGACCCCTCATCTCCGCCCCAAAAAGGGGGTTTAAGTATCACCCGCAGTCACTTCCATCCATCCCAAGTACTTATTGACAAACTTTAGCGACAATACCTATGGCAGACACGATTAAATGCATACCGCGGGTGCCGCACGTTTCTGTACCAGGATTTCGGACCGGCCCGGCCCATGCTATATCCCCACTGTCCCTTGGATATTCCTTCCCCCGATCATCCCAAGAAACGTATGCCCAATCCATATTTACCTCGAGGGGCACTACGCAAAGTACATTGACAGAAGAAGATGGCGGGTTTACTCCGACAAGGATGCCTGCGACGGCGAGAGACCATTCACCTCATTCGAATTCCAGTCAGGCCTCCCCAATCGAATTCAAAAACACAAGGCACCCCATTGCGTCGGATAATACATGCACCTTGAGAGGCGGCTCTACGAAATGGCCCGGTTTGAAATTTGATGCTTCACAAATAAGATTTGACCCCTCACGTGGTCGAGTCAGGGCATGTCTTTCTCGACTCGCGCATGAGCGACCTCCGCTGCGGCTGGGTAAGAAAAACTCGGTAAACCGGCTCGCTGTTGGCGCTCATCAGTCAAATATCACCGACACGACGTATATTCACAAGTCTCCCCGCGTACGAGAAGATCAAAATGTGGGAAGAATAAACCAAAGACCTGCCGTCTCATCACCTACGCCGCAAACCAGACCTATAACCAGAAGACATTCGATAAGCGGCGGAGTTACTCATTTCAAGCGTCCAAACAAAGGCGGAAGATTGAGATCTTTAAGTGATCTGGATCCTCAGCCAACACAAGCAGCCTATTGCGACAAAGAATCAGTACTTATTATACAGAAGCCATGCTTATCTCCTAGCTTATTGTCGAAGCATTCAATCAAAATCGAGGATGACAGTCTTCTAGGCGGCCTAGAGGGACTTGGAGGCCAGAGTCAACCTGTACCTACGCGTAAAGTAAGAGGCGTCTCAAAGTTCCATCTTCCTACCTCGGCAGACCTAAATATATTGTCGCCATCATCGGGCCAGCAAACCGCATCATACTTTCAGTGTATACGGGGGTGGTTTGACATGGAAGCCCGGGTTGAGCTGATGGCAACATATCTGTCTTCTTCTCTGCCATACGCACGGGGCATCGATCCCGGATATCCAAAGCGACAGCGAGTGGAGCTGCTACCCATGGAAGACAAGGTTAATGTCACATTCGATTCAGAGACCTGGACGAACGATTTTGATTTCCTGGCGGGGGGCAAATACCACCGCAAACGCGCTATCTTAAGTCCCCAGCGGTTGGTGTCCTACAATGACGATCTGCCCAGGCATTCCATCCCAGGGGCCGTCCAGTTACCCAGAAACATACATTCTCAGGGCCAAAGGAGCACGATTGCCCAAGGCGAGGCCATAGCTGACCCTATATCCTCGGGCGCTGAGGACGACGCAGCAGCCCGTCTGTTAAGTCTTCATGCAAAATCCCTAGTTCAAGCTCTAAACCAACAGATTGAAGCTTTTGTGAATCAGGATGGGCAGCGGTGTGTGGCTGTGGTTCTTCGCCGGAACAGCCAAGACAACAGGTGCTCGAGGCGGCACAAAGGGTCTACTGCGTCAGTTGTAAATCGTCTGAAGGCCATCAAAACGGACGGAATAAGGGCCGTTCTTCCCTATGTAGACTTTCTGAGGGAGTTCACCCTATGTACGCAGCACCAGACGAACGCAGCAAAATTGAGTTTTTGGAGACGCCTGCTAGCCTCCAGCGCCTCCGAGGTCGACAATTTACTTGCTGTGATCGCAGAACTTGTGCCTACCGTACAGAATGACGAAAAAAGTACAAAACCTACTCTTGGGCACAAATCAGACACGGGACTGCAATCCCGTCGCGAGGCCTTGCAGCCCCCGACCACGGGCACAGTGCCACAGGTGAAAGTGATGGCAGTAAGCCAAATTCAATTCTTCCAACCATACTGCCCGAAGGCCAAAAGACACCTGAGTGTCAATCAACTGCTCTGGACTCAAATCCGTGAACCCCTAGGCCGCCAGGAAATCAGCAAAGCAGGATTTATATACATGTACTGGCAGCCAGGTAATTTCGGATACGTCAAGATTGGGTACAGCCAGGACGTTCAGGAAAGAATGAAAAGTTGGGAGTTCAACTGCCGTAAAGGTGTATATCTACATTACCCAGCCGAAGATGATAACTCCACGGCGGTGCCGCACATCTGCCGTGTTGAGAAACTAATCCACGCAGAGCTTAAGGATTACCGTCGGCGTGAGTGCTGCTCGGGGTGTGGCAAAAACCACAATGAGTGGTTCGAGCTGGGTCCTCAAGTCAACAAGGAAGTCATCCTGCAGATTATCAACAAATGGATGAAATGGATGCGGCGGCAACCATACGTTCAAAAGGGAACTGCTACTCAGTGGGTGTTGGCCGATAACGAAGCTAGTAGGATACATGAACTTATCCAGCCCCATGAGAAGCTGCAGTCTCAGCCGAGTAACCAACCCGTGAGAGGCTAGACTATCTACTGTCGGTGGTTGGGCGAAAGAAAAAAAACCATACCTTTGGCCCAGTAATAATTATGGTCACTGTGGGTGAAATATAGTCTCCGCGCAAGCACCTTCCTCACATCACGCTCAACTATTTCTGGCTCTGGGGGTCTTCTTTATCGGCAGCACGCTTCATCTGGAGGCTTCTTCTTGTACCCTGGCTCGTGGATCGCTCTATTCCATGGCTCTGGAGGGGGACGCACCGAGAGTCCTAGTGGAGTTGTTTTTCGCAGTGAAGTGAATCAATCTTTCACCGCCTCGCACTCCTGTACCAGCTATCACATGCTATATGTTTTGACCGGGACTCAAAGGGGAGGAGATAACGATTGGATGGGAATTTATCCATTTAGATAGCTTATATACTGGGAATAATTATGCTCTTCATAACTCGTCAAAGTACCCTAACACGTAAGAACAAGGGCAACCCATTGTTTTTAGCCTGGGCTGTGACGTCGGGGGTACAATGGCTGTGTTGAATATTCCAAAGTCCAAAGAGGTTGCGGTGCTCCGATCAAACCTGAGCGCCGTGAAAGCCCGGGGTTTCCGGATCGTCGGCATGGATCGGGGACAAGTCGTGGGGAGAGGACGGGGAAGCCTGCATTGTTGATAAAGACCTAGCAATATACGGCGTCATAGCCTGGTTGAAGTGTGAGGGGCTCCCTTCTCTCTTTTTCTCTTTCATATTCATATCAACCAAACCGCTCACCTTCATCAGCTTGAATTGCCTCACCAATATTTATCAACCTACGTTCTTAGACGCATCCCTGAAAATGGGAGAGAAGGAAACGTATCCATCCTGTTGTACCACTTTACCGCTTTGCGAGCGTTCACAAGGCGTCCAATACAGAAACAGGTACCCCCTTATCTGCGTTGGATGTTACCGTCTCATTGCATTTCGGGGTTTTGAAGACGGTCAACGAGTTTTTAAAAAGGGTAATCAAAGGAAGGACCCATGTTCCCTACCTGACCGCGCGTGATCCGGCGCGCAGGTGTACTTGGATCCACTCGTACCCCATTTTCGATGAGCCACCTGACTTCGTATTCATAACCACTATTGGCAGCCTTTACTAAGGCGTGATGGCCATAGTTTGCGTCACTAAAGGGGCAGCTGTTTCCTAAAAGGCAATTAGAGATAGAACTTGTCGAGATGAAGCAAGAAACAAATCTTAAGAACTAAGAAATATGCTGCCCGATGCTCCATCCGTGTCTTGGACAACGCGACAACAGAGGGGTATGGAGAGGGCACGAGGGTTGGTGAGGTTGAAGATCTTACATGGTCATTGGGCGCGACATCCCATGACTGCCACCCACCTTATTCTGAATTCAATGACGCCACTATGCAGAGTAGTTTGGTTGTATTGGAGGGCACTACTTATCTTCTAACTATGGAGTACAAACTGGTATAGTTTGTGTGAAGTGCGCGGTATATTCGCATATAGGAAACATATGTCGATTGACTCTCTCTTTAAACTCTACATGGTGTTGTTGTTTTCGTTGAGCATCCTGTGTGGGTCATGTGACTGGCGCTATACTACTCTAGGCGGTAGCCCAACAGTTTATATAGCTTCATATAGGCCCAAATAGGAAGGTAAATTATCATTTGGAATTACCGATTCAAACCTCCATTCCAAAACCCGAGGCGACTATCTTGGCTAATTCGAGAAAAACCAAATAAAATAATAGAGTGTGAGGCGTCACCGTGATATCCAAGAATTAGAGTAAACAATGCCAATCCTCAAGCGCCAATCATAGCCATACAAGGGATAAATCTCATGGCATCCAAAAATTGGGTAGGGAGTGATCCAATAAGAGGTGAGGCTTCTGGGCTTACGGAGTTTAATGCCTGTAGGAGATTATGAGCGCTGGGGATTTCCCCGTTCTAGCAGCCTTCAATGATCCAGTCAAGCCAGATACCCTCTGTACTTGGTAGGAACGTCCTCTCTGGCCAATAAGCCTGACCATCCATGGGAGAGTTATTCTTGAAGAGATTAATTTCATACTTGCTGCTAGTTATAATTTCATACATGACTGCTGCGAGGAGGCTGATATTAATCTGGGTGGTATATTCATTCTCATCCACAGCTTCCATATCAGAATCCAATAAAAGAATAGATGCTTCTGTAAAGTCACATAATTTAAGTGATAGATCAAAATTAACAAGAAAATTCCAGCTGGCAATATCTGGAACAAGAACACGCCTGTCATGGATAAAACTAAGTGTGGGAGCCATCTGACTGAACCATCTGAGTTGTAGCTGCCAAGAAGGACAGGATTTTGTAAGATACAACTGAAGATCTCCATTCACCATGTAAGCAAGTTATGTGGCGTTAGCTAAAAATTCAATACAACAGATGACACCATGAGATCGGTCATCTCCGGGTTTTGTAAACGGCGATATACATCTTGTTCGCGTACGAGACTTTGAGTATTTGCCTTGATGTCGGAGTCTGAGCTCCAAGAATATCTTAAAGGAGTCTTGATGGCAATCGAGCTCACGATCTGTGGCTCTAGACTCAGCACGCCACCGCAAATATTGGAGATGGTCGCCTCATGGTACTCCGGAAGTCTTAGCATATTCTTCCAACATGGAACCGAGTCGCGAGGGACTTACGGTGCCTGAAGAGCAATATATGAGTAGGGGGAACATATTCGCATTGTTCGCCTGGTCTACGCTCTGTTAAGCCACCTGCCACTGAAGCATGGAGAATATCCCGAATATAAGAGCGATACTAGCGCCCAAAACGGCAATGGCAGTTTGGTAGACATCATTCCAGAACGTGTCACGCGTGCCATTAGTTGCTCCATTTGTTGTAATACCCTTCGTTACGCCGGCCGCTGGTTTGGTGAAACGCAGGGGTTCTTCTCTGGCGTATCTGGTTTTGGGGGTGCAAGGGAAGGTCTTCCTTCTCCGCTCCATTGTGGTGAGGGTGCCTTGTCAGTTGTGAACCTTCTATCGAAGCGTGGTAAAATAGAAAGAAGTCCGAGCCTCTGCTGCTCTGTAGACAAATTAAAGGGAGGCAGATCCGATTGGGTTGAGGCGATCAGACCGTCGATTCAGCTTCAGCCTTGTGCCTTCTTTGGGGATCTCAAGCGATTCGGTATGCCGTCCGTGCAAACAATGAAAAGATCAACTCCGTATTCAGTGTGCCAATCAAATGTCCGAGATCCGGCCTCTTGGATAAATTCAACCAAGACAGGGCCTGCACTTCTGTCTCGCATTAGTGTAGCTAACCATTTCCTTGTGCTCCAAAAAGGCAAGAGAAAATAGTCGATACGAGTAATAGTATGGGAGTATTGTTGGGGCTCTGCTATGCTGCGAATGAGAATCAGAACGGACCCCACTCCCATCAAAGGTCAGATTCATCCAGATGCGACTGAAACTCAAGAGCCTGATGCGCCTTGGTCTCGCATTACTCCAGGAAAACAAGGCGACTAGACAGGGTCAGGCAGAAGGAATGCCAAGTACAAGAACACGAGGGGGTAGGACCCGCTTGCCATGTCTTTTGAGTGAAACTGATTGCTTCAGCACGATGAGAAAGAAAAGCTTTCGCTTTCAAAATAGCCATATGAATTAGCCCACAGAGAAGTCAAGGGGTATGAAGCCACAGGGCTTGAGATACGATGCTAATTGGCAATCATATTTGATAATACCGGGAATCCATCCTCATTGCATATCGTTAAAGTACGAATCCATAAACGCCGTATCCAAAATTGCCGAGCCAAACGGGTCGTAATTCAAGAAAGCAGGATCAAAGTCTGGAAGACCAGGAACAGAGCTGGTCTCCCCCGCACAGCTATCGAAAGTGCTCTTCCCCTAACATTATGAACACCGAGAAACTGATGCGTATTCGGAAGCCCGACCTATAAAGGGACAGGACAGAGCCATGGATAAGAATTGATGGCTTAAAATAACGTGTTAAGCAGTTATATATCGCTCCTTGGGGCATAGCAAATACACACGGATGGTCTCTTGCCTTCAGACTAAGTTAATATATCACCGTAACTGCTATACTTGTTATTATCAGTTAATAAAAAAATCTCCCACAGGTCCCATAAGACGAGAAGCAATATTTAATAGGGACTAACAATTCTTTTAACAGACCAGATATATACGGATAATAGATCTTCGGAATACCTTAGTAATTGACAGAAGGGACCCCCACACCAACCTGCTAACCAATCACAACAGTCCTAACTCCACCCGTGCGGAACCCCGCCCGGGCCGTCCCAGATCTCAATCTCATTTCTACTTTGATCTCTCTCCGTCTACACTCGAACCGCCCGCTTGAGTAATGGTTCGAGTGTACGAAGCAACTGGCGAAGCAGGTCAGCTCCGTCACAGGGACAGTGGGCCATTGCCACCCCAGACAAGGCCTTGGTATGTGCTCCTTGTCTCTGTCGCATGTCGAGTAAGTATGGGGAAGGGGGCAGTGTCTTCAAAAGCCCGGCAACCTTGACCCAACTAGCGGAGAATCATGGAGGGTTAGTAATTATATAAGCTAGTAGCTATTAATTCTCCAGCCAGGCTCAACTGAACTGGATGCGACTCTCAACCCCCCCAATTAGATTGATACGCCTGCGATGCCTCGGAGTAGCCAAAGACAGATCCTTGATCGTGCTGTTGGAGAGAGGTAGGCTCGCATATCTGTAGTCTTCGTGTGCTCAGTTCTCGGTGATGCAAAAAGCAAATATGACTAGAGGGTAAGAATCAGGTTTTCATGAATGTTGCTGACTTCAGTTGTCCCGTGATGCAAACGGTTGGGTGTGGTTTACGCCACGGCTAGGACGGCTTGGACACGGATTATATGCTGGCGCCAAACAGCGCCCGTTGAGCTGGATGGGCGAAAGGCTGTGGTGAAACTTTGAGCATGAACCCTCCAGAGCGAGTGTGATGGCATTGGTGACCAATATAATGAAAGAGATTCCCTCGATCGATGAAGGGGAAAGAGCGGTCTATGGTAATCAAGAAGTTTCTTGCCTAAGTTGTCAAGTATAGATTAGTTCCATCGATATTACACTCACATATAGTTCTCGGAATAATTGGACTACATCTGGTTCACCCAGGAAACTGTAACCCTAGAACCGAACGATGTAGGTAAGCGAGTCTTCATGAAAGCATATACTGACGCTTCCTATCCTGATCATGGCCGTGGTTTTGCCGGACCCTGTTCGAGATTTTAATGCTCCACAAAGACTCGTAATGGCACAAGAGGCTGGCCCTTGACAGAATACCGTCAAGCCGAGGATGCTTGCTGCAAAGACATTTCCCGGATAAGGACTAGTCGCAGATTCGGGCGATATGAGGCACCGCAGTGGTTCTTGGTTGCTGCCTGACTCGTTGCGAGCAGGGAATTGAGCTAGCCTCGCGTGCTACCCTGCGCGACGAATGCCTGTCATCTGGCCAAGAGTGCGACCATCCAAACACAATGAAAAAATTGCACTGGGGCTCATTGGTCGCCGCCTTCACCGCTCCATCGTTCGCCATCCAGTTTTGCAATGTGGAATCCCCGGTGGATGATGGGGATTGGAACTGCCAACACTGGCCCCGTATGCATGTCATTGACGCTAATGAGCGCAAACCATCAACAATCAGCCTCTTTCCCAGCCGAAGGTGGTAGAGGGCGTGGTATCTACCTCTGAGAATTTGAGTAAGAATTTGTCGACCATGCAATGAGCATCAAATCTCACCCATCCGCCCGATCATTATCTTGGGAGTCGCAGACCGCAAGAGCCGCTGAGGACGAATGAAACGACGTGGCTGTGGTATTCAGGCTCTGAGTCACTGAAGACAGGGGGATATCAGGTATTGTTGGGAGAAAAGAGAATAATTGTTGCCAGTTCATGAAGTCATGGACAAAGTGTGCCCGATGCGACCTGCTGGAATGATAATGTGACGCTTCTTGGACCACGAATATAAATAAGCCCAGGGCATCTGCCTTGAATTAGTTTCTCAAAAAGACATCCTTCCTCATCTTGAAATAACTCACAACCATATATCTTATATTATCATTTGACATACGGTGTATACATTATAACATTCACAATGTCCCCAGCCGCAAACGTTGTGACCCCTACCGAGGAGCAAGAAACAGTCATAGAACAGTTTCTGGACTGGTATGAGGCGAATCGAAGTGGTTATGATCAAATCGCCCGACTGTCCATCGAGCGACTGGCGCAGGCTCTGGATGAAGCAGGCGTGCCACATAGAGTCGAGTATCGCACAAAGGCCACCGACAGACTGAAGGTCAAAGTCAACGGACGAAAAGGGAGTCGGGGGTATAAAAGCATCGATGATATTAGAAAAGACATCGTTGATCTGGCTGGGGCTCGCGTCTCTGTCTACTTCCCGTCAGACAAGGACCGCGTCAAGAAATTCATCAGCGAAAACTTTGATGTGCACTCAAACTCAGAATTCAAAGGATCACAAATCAAGAATAAACGAGTAACCTCTCACCAGTATGTTCCAAAATATCCCAAATACCGCGCCGAACATTACCGGGCAACTCTGAATTTCGGGGAGGGTGTAGAAGCTGAGCCCTGGCACAAGTTTCGGGTGGAAATCCAGGTGACGACTATTCTTCGACAGATATGGGCGGAGGTGGGACACGACTGGGATTATAAGCAGTTGGTTCCGGGGGGTGATGATGAGCTCTGCCAGCAGATGCTTGATGGGCTAAGCGGAGCATTCGACATCGGGGAGGAGTTTTTCCTTGAAAACGTGAAAAAGGGGCTTGTGCTCCAAAAGGAGAAGGGCGATGGACCATTCAGGTCACAGTATGACCTTGGAACGTTCTTGGTGAACTGGGCGGCTGGCAGTGGCCGGAGTGAGGATCTAGCCGATGTCCAGACACTCTGGGAGGTCTTGCACTGTTTTGACTTACACCGACCCACGAAGCTGCGGCAGATTTTAGACGGCCTAGACCTTTCTCCAGAGCTGGCCAACGAATACGAGCCCCTTCCACTCAACATTGAGACCTCCATTATCCATTCGATCATGGTGTCCGAAGAGGGACGGCAACAGCAACGCGAAGGCAAGGTAGCGAATGTTGCCAACGTCCAGGAGTACAAGTTGAAGGTGGTGAGAGACTGTTTCATCTGGTTTGGGCGTCTGTTTAGATTCAAGAACAAATGGTTCCTCCTAATTCGTTGTGGCAATGACTCACAGCGTGTGGTAGAGAACATGGAATGGCTGCGAAGGCAGAGTATGAAGGAAGGCGACCTACTCTCCCGGAGAGACGAAAGGATCCTGGATGACCTATTCGACATGTTTGCAGGGCACAGCCGGCTTGCCGTTCAATACGTCTTCTTCCTCGCGAGGCTACGCGTGAAAACCTTTCAGGGCGATGGCCTTGCGATGCGGAATGTCATTAAGCCCCTGCTTGAGGACCGAGCACTTCAGCAACGTTGCTTTCGTTGATCTCGTGTGGCTGGAAATGGTTAGGACCGAGAAAAGTTTTTTGAGTTTTGCTTTTTTCTTAATGAATATTTTTGCCCACTTTCCCATCGCATTTCTTGCCCTGTCGGGACGAGATTTACGTAGTAATTTAGGAATCTGACTGCTCTTCCGGATTGGAGGGGACGGATGCAGAAATATTTGGATCATCAATCCCCCGGGGCTGAGTTGGTCTAGATAGGCCTTTACTTGGCGGAAAACAACATTTTTCCAGTATTTCGGCTTCGATCGAGTTTTATGCCATCCACTGGTGGGCCTTGTGAGGTGTGTGGCTGCTGACACCCTGGTAATGACCTCGTTTCTTCCGTAGGTACCAAGAAAATCCGCTGGCAGCTGTTATCACGAAACAAGGAAATTGTTGTTCCCCGGAGGTTATCATCGACCTGCGTTAACAACACAAAATCTGGGAGAAAATAGATAGCAACACCGGAAAAAAGACCGGCGAGTCACTTGAGCGGCCATCCAGCCACCCGCAGACAGATTGTCGGCGGACATCAAAACAGTGAAACTAAGACCTGGCCAGGCCCGGGACTAAGCTCCGGGAACAAGCCCCGGGAACCGGAAAGATGAAATTCGTTTGGAAACTCGTGCCCTGGATTTTGCAGAAAATTAACTTAGGAAATTAGAACTTCAAGAAGAGGCTAGTGTGCTTCCGGGCGCCCTCGGCCCATGTCGGCCGGGTTCCAATCCCCGGGGATCAAAAAAAAGCTCCTCGTGTGCCTTTACGAACTAGTTGCATATCTTTCCCACCGAAGATGCCGACTCCCCGACGCCATTGAGCTCACAGAATGCCATTTAAATTTCTGCCTGCCATACTGCGGACACAAAGGGTCTGGCAACGTCACTGTCATGTGTGATCCCCCCTGAAAGATCAAACCAACAACAGTACAGGGAATTAGATGTTTTTCCTTCAAGCTCCACTATACCAAATCTGGCCCCCTGCCGGATCTTCCTTTTTCTGGGCTAGAGCTTTGTTGGTGCGTTTCGATGGCAGAGACCAATACCAGCACTCAAGAGAATATTGGCTCCCTCCAGATCCCCTGAAAGGGTCGTGGGAGGGAGTTCATCTAAGCGAGATTAATCTAGGGGAGATCTATCTCAAGTTTCCCATCAAAGCTCTCAGGGATCCATCCACGGGTCATCGATGATCAGATCTGTCACGAGGTACGTGATAGATATCCTGGCGTATGTGGAACTTTGGATCAATCAAAAAGTGGCGAAGGACTTCGACTTACCAACCAGGCTTGCTTAATCTCGCGGAAGGCTCTTCCGCCGCAGTCCATGTTCCCACTGAATGCCAAATAAAGCCTTCCGTCGTTGGATTATCTGCGCGGTGGCTCTTTGACAGTACTTTTTTCGGCTTGTTGTTTCAATCCTTGAGTCAACACCACGCAGGTCCGACCGATTACGGCCGCACGACCAAAGTTTGCATATACCGCTAATAAAAGCCCGCTGAAGGCGTTTTATCGCCTTAAGCCGTGTATTATCCCTAAGTTTTTCTCGTACCGGGCTCCATGGAGATTGGGGCTATTTAACATCTCCCTGATTGACTGGGGACTTGAGTCCTTAACGTCAGTCACTCGCACGCTGGTAAACTGAAGAATATTAACTGTCCTCATAAATGAATTCATTCCTGCTAAATAGCATACGTAGCACGAACCTTCGACGTATTTCTAATCCTATCAGTACGTTATTTACATGTATCTTGTCTAGTGTAATACCCGTGTCAATTGACGGCTGCTATCAGAATGCTCAGACTCCCAATTCTTGAGTAGTACTTTCGCCACCATGCCATTTGAGGGGCTGGACAAAAGATCAGTCATAGGAAACCAATAGCGCCTTCTAGGAAGTCCATTTGCTTTTCCTCAATGTGATCTATAAACTTCCCTCGCTGGGGGAGGACTATTTAAAGAGGTCGCCTATCCTACGAAGACCTAAGAATCACTTCTCTCTCCAACCAAACTCCCCTAACTTTGCCCAATTTGAGGTAATAACTACGATGTCTCTCAGTCAGACTGTACCCGGAATAAATCCGGCCTCAAAAACCTCAGAACATACAGCACAAGGTATTCCCTCGTTATTTAAGCGTTGAATCTGCTTCACTTTGTTTCTCAGTTAAGCTAATTTCCACCAAGTCTTTCCACTTGAATATATCTCCCGAATCACGGACACCATAGATGGCGATGATACAGCTGTCAATGCCAACGCTAGAGCAAACATACGCCAATTTAACCGGATGATCATCGGCTGCTACCCCGACGCCAGTGACCAGGAAAGACTCGAGAATGTGATAAAACTGGTTCAGGTCCTGGTCAATGGCCTTGGCATGTCTTTGGAACCTTGAGACGCAGGGGATCGGTGAGGCCAGAGAAGTTATATCGGCCCTTACAACGTGCCAAAAATTCGTCTCTGGGTTCACCGTGGTCGGCGTATACAATGATAGAGGTGCTAGTGGTGGCTAAAAGGGGTTCTATTAACTCTCATTTATATTACACTTCGCGGAATCACGGAAGATGCGATTAGTTGCCTTTTTTTTTTTTCTAAGTATCAATTATTGTTCTTTTCGTTTTATTGTGTGTCTGCATGTCATAGCTTTTACCAGCTTATAATCTACAATCTCCATCATTTTGTGATGTAAGGAGGGTATTTTCCATGGTTTGTGAAGTCACAGCTTCATGGAAAAGCAAATGGATAAATACTCGGTTAGAATCTCTGCACGAGTTACAGTCCGCGCTCCATGTGGAGAAGGAGATCTCGAGCAGCTCGACGGGGCCCAGGAGATGAGGCTGGGATGACCCTTATTTGTTGTGGGGTGCTTGGATCGTGGTCGTGGTAATTCCAGGTTTGAGCCCTAGCTTTACGCGCGGCGCGCCCGCGTCAATGCTTCCATCTCTGAAACGAGCAGTAAATATTCTAGAAGCTTCGAGCAGACATACACACCCAAGCCAGCAAATACAATTTCGAGGGAAAAGAACGCGCTCCGACGCGCAAAAGCGATGCCACGTGACACACCCTGTTACACAGCCGCACACCAAACACACCAGTTCCCGACGCGCCTTAGAGAATCTGAACGTTAATCACCAGCTCACTGGGAGTGCGTGGACATGAAAACGAGTGTTCACTGAATCACTTAATGTGACCTGCTTTGGCTCACTTTTTATTGTTCGATGACTTGCTGCTGCCCGGGGACATCGTGTACGTGATGCTATAACCAAGGAGAGGTCTAATTGGACCTGCATTGAGGAGCAGCGTCAGTGGTTCTCTATGACATCGCACGTTCAGTGTACTAACAGGACATTTAGAATGCGTCAAGGATGCTGCATGATACCACGCTGCTTGTATGTCCGGATCCCCTTCTAAACCCCACCCGCCTTGGTTTTGCCAGACACGCTTACGATGACCTCGAGAATAGAAACCCAACATGATGATTCCCAGATGTTAATAAAGTCCCTATCCCCGGGCCTGTGGGTGGATAATAAGGGAAGGATGCACTGGCATGGAGCTGTTTGCTTGCGATCAGAAATTCCCCTTAGGGTGAAGGACGTCTAGATAACATTCGGGTGCCAAGCCAGGAAGCAAACGAATGATGTGTCCTTTCGTCGCATGTGGCACCTGCAACCTGCATTCTACATCCATTCGCCGAACAGCAAATTGTGAGGTCACTTCTACGGCGCCTTCCACTGCCGTTTCTCCACCAATAAAGCCCCGCCCAAGCGCATGGCATTCCCGTTAACTCCAGGTGAGGACTTGTCGGTATCCGGCCGCTCTATTTTCTTCGCCGTGGATTTGAATTTGATTCCCCCCACCATCCTGAACCCCTCCACTATTTGTGAAAATACTAGCAGTATGCGTTATCCGACTCGGTAGAATTTTGACCAATTATATCCGGAAAATTTCTGATTTTTAAGTTTCAACGCCGGAAAAAGCTGCGTCAGGCTTTTTACACGCGGTACTTTAAATCCAACAGTGTTAATAGCCGGATTCAATGATCATCCTCGGGTGACCACGTGCATATCGATCCTGGACTATGCACGCCACGCGGGGATGAAGCACCAGCTACTCTGCACCCACACCGGGTCACTTGCCTTCTTGACTGCCGACACTTCCGGGTTGAGTGCCAATCATTACAACAGCCTGGGTGGCAATAAACAACGAGGTAGACGAGGAGATACAGAGTGAAATTCATCGCTAACATAAATTAATGGACAGTCTTCCGCAACCCCTAGACCGACCAAAACACTGCAACCTCGGGTAACCTCATGCACCTATAGAACGAACCCACGCGCCTTTTTGACTAAATATCCGGAGTCTGCGAGCCGTGACGACCTCATAAACTCTTTATAAAAGGCCTTATCCGCTGCATAATTCGGCGATCACTCCAGGTGGATGTGGGGCAACTGGTGGCTCTGTGGAGCCCCGGGGCAATCATGTGCGCATACCCAAAACGCCACAGTGCCACATATCTTGGTTCGCTTTATTAGTTCCATGGAAGCCACCGCTCCTAGACCCTAAAGCTGCATCTCATAACCCTATCCAGAAAGGAAGGGGGTCTGGCCTTGTCTGTTTAGGCTTCGTCTAGGCTACTAGTGGGTTATTATAAATTGAGGCTAGAGCTGTGGGCCAGCCCGCCCGCCCGCCGATGTACACGATAGTGTGACATGCAGAACAGGAGGTGTTACCTATCCAAGTATAGCGCAACTACAGTGCAAGCTTGTCGGGACACTATGCACTGCTACTCTTTCATAAATGTCATAGTTGCGCAAGCCGAAGCATAGTTTTATCCCCTATGTCCAGGGTTTTATCTTTCTTTCTTTCCATTCCAACATGCAACCCCTTTTATGGAAAAGTTTCTAATATTTTCATCGTATTCCTAGTCTGGCATATGTCGAGATGCGTATTATTCTTGCTCGAATGATTTTCAACTTTGATATGGAACTGGCTGAACCTGAAAAGAATTGGCTGGACCAAGATTGCTTCATTCTCTGGGCTAAGTCGCCTCTGATGGTTAAGCTGTCACCAAGGGATAAGGAACAGTAGCTGCGGCAGGAAACACCGTGATAACTATGGGGAATTTCCCTAGCAATCGATATGGAATAGTGGCCAATATATTACTAGGTAGTTCGGGGTTCACAGACCCGGTTATGAAATCTGTTTGTAGGCTTATATATTTTCTAGCCGAATCCAATATGGCGGGTGCCACATAAGAAATAGTAGTTACTGAGGACGACCACGGTCCCTTTGTACGTACTTTTCCTCTTATTTTATTCCCTTTCTAGACTCATGATGCTGGTTATTTATTTCATTCCGACTAAAATGGGCTAAATGCAATGAACTTGTTCTTCACTTGGACATTCCGGATACCGACCTATTGACAGAGATATCCGCATCATGTCCGAGGTCGATGGAGAGGTAATTGTTTATTAGTCTAGATATTAGTAGTTTAGTTGACCTTAAAGGAAGAAAATGAGTTTTTTATCTTAAGATAAGTACATGGTTAGATGATGCATGCCGAGTTAAAAGGATTTCAGTCTGCAATTTCTCATTGATCCCCTACTCAATTTCCTTAGTCTAATATCCGCATCAGGTCTGATCCCTCTGGGCATCCAATTCCCGCAGCATATCTGGTCGCTTCCAGACATAGCTCTCTACGATACCGGATCTGACATGATACTGAAAGTAAGTACCGGTTCTCTGGCCGTCATCGGCCATCACGAACGGATTCAACGGCGAGTGAAAGATATTAGACGTGGGCTCTAAATCCGGTGCTAACCAGTCTGACGAGGCCCCTGTCCAATGATACGTATTTTGTATGAGGTCAATTCCTTGCTCCGTAGCACGTTCCCCCAGATCTTTTTTATATAGTGGGTTGGGGCTTTGTTGGGCTGCGAGCCAGAGGTGGTAGTGTGGCTTCGGCCGCAGCTGGCGGTACAATCGCTCGTAATCGCAAAAGATGCAAGCAATGGCGATCTGATGCGTCATTTTGGGGCATTGCTCTGCCAGAGCCCTCAAGGTCTCCTCTAGTGGCTTGAGAGGCCACCAGATCATATAGGGCAGATGCTCCGTGTCGTCGGTCAAACCTGAAATGTCGTTGGTCATGACGCGACGCGCGTTGATGGCTTCACTGATGTGGCTGAAGACTTTGTCGTTCTGGCGTGTGCGAATACGGGTTGGATTTGTCTTTAACTGGTCGGCCCACCAGCGAGCGAACATGGTGTGGTGGAAGATTCCTCGAACCGCCGAGAATGCTTCCTCCTCTGCCATGTAGCCGGGGCGCATTAGTCGCGCGTATCGGTCGATATTCCCCTCATACGCGGCCATTTGGATCAATAGATCTTTTTTCACAGTCGGGAGGTCCTGCGGTAGGGGTGTGAAGAGTAATTTGGCTTCGTCGTACGTGTATTCAATTCGGTGCTTTGGTATTTCCATGTCCCCCTCCCCCAGGCCTCTATCCTCTTCAATGTCGGGATATAGAGGAAGCATCTCCTCGTACCTTCGGCGGGGAAGTCCGTACCGTCTAAAAAGCATCCAGCGTACCATAGTGTCGCCATTTAAGAAGGCAGGCACTGTCGTCGCCGGGTTGATCGAGCGATGCAAATCATCCATCACCTTGTATCGGACTGGGGATTGCATAATGGTCGCGTAGATTTCTTGACTCCCCTCTGCATCACTCTCTCTCGCTTCCTCTGCCGTGGATACGTCTGGAAGAAGCGCTGGCCGCTGGTGGAGTAACTCTTGGTACAGATTGTTGTAGCCAGCCACCGCACACGCACGACCCACCTGGTATCGGAGGGCGGGGTATCGCTGCGCAAGCTGGCGGTACGTGTCTTCACTTGCGATATCCGGGTGCCAGATGCAGTAGGGGATATGGCTAGGATCTGCCAACTGTTCTTCTGGTGGAATGCGACCGCTCATGATCAAACGGGCATTGCGGGCGCGGGAGACGTCCGGGGAAAACAAGCATAGTTGGCTGACTGCATCCTTCGTGGCGAATTCGTAATGAGCCCGGACTCCTCGGATGACAGCAGAGCGCGCGGTGATTGAGGAAACATTGTCTGGGACTGCGACTCCCCTGAGAGCGCCCAGGGCGTCTTCGTAGTTGAATGGCTGTTCAGGCGGGACTGTGAGGTCAGAGACGGCGCTATTTCGCCTGGGCGGCTGCGGAATGTCCTCGTCACTCATGTCCTGGTCACTGTAGAGCTGCTGTTCATCACTAGCGGCGCTGTCACTTTGTGCCATGGTGCTGTAGTTGATAGGAGAGTTGAAGATGGAGAGAGAGAGAGATACAGAGCGGAGGACGCGCAGGTATTTAATCTCATGTAGGGATGTTATGTAACCGCAGTCTCAGCCTCGTTTAGGCCTCCTATGTGGTATTCTACGTCTAGTCCCTTGCCACCTCGTGAAACCTGACATAGTATCCTATACCTAACTAGCACTTCTTCATCTTCTTCGCCAGCTTCTCCAAATCATACCCCGCCCGGGACTTGGCCGTCTTCCACACATTCAGCGTCGCCGCATGCTTCTCTGCCGACTCCTCGTATTTCACTGGGTGATCTTGGTCATTATCGCCCATACTGGTGATTCAGTCCTTTAACGCCCCATGGTTCTTAAATCCAAGGGCCTTTAATGCATCCTTGTTCTTCTTGAATGTTGTCGCAATATCCACATAGTCGAACTTCTCCTTGATGCTATCCGGAAGCGCAGAGTCCTTCTGCTTCCACGCGATTTTATCATCGTCATCCCCCAACCCCAGCCCTCCCTTGTCCGCGCCCTTGCGCAGCACACTGGGGATATAATGCGACGCCGTGTCCTCCACACGCGCCGCCACAATGCGCTTGCTCAGTGTCTCGAGGTCCTCCATGTAGGGCCTCACCTTCCTCCACGGCGCATCGTCGCCCTGCTGATCCTGCTCCGTCAATCGCCACTCTGCCAGTTTCTTATCTAGTCCTTGCATCAGCGTATTGTATGCACCGCTTCGACCCATCGTCCTAGGGTGCACGATGTTTGTATCCAACCCCATGCCCCAAACACGGCCCCCTCGTTCGTCGAGCATGTCCTTGGCCACGGATTCCGGGGCCGCCCCGTCCCTGCCGGGCTGAGTCAAGCCCATGTCATCGGCCGGTAAGCCCTTGTTCAGCAGGCGGGCCATGAACTCGTTGAAGGTGAGACGGCCGCCCTCGCCGGAGCCTTTGTTACGGTAAGGGTCCAGGGTCGCGCCTTTGCGATCGTCGAATGGCAGAATAAGGCTTTGCTTTGCGGGACCTTCAACGTCTCTGGTGGCAATGTGAGTGATGTGCACTTGTTAGATATTAAAAGAAAAAAAAAGAAAAAGAGCCAGCCTACACAACAACATTGTACATGGTCCAGAGCCAGAGCTTCTCGTGGACGTGGGAGATGTAATTGGGGGCAGCAAAGCTCTCGATGGAGAACAACGCCAGCCATGTAAGAAGAACGGAGAGCAGCGAGGCTCCCTTGAGCATATTCAACATTTTCAAAGGTGGGTATAAAAGAGCAATTTAAAGGGTTAATCAAAGTCCATACAGGACAACGGAAAATAGTGTCGGACTTGGTTAGAATACAAGGGAAAGAGAAATAAATATGTATGACTAGAAGCAAACAGCCCTATCTGACTTGTCCGTATATCTTACAGGGTTTATTGTCGAGTTGCAGGATCACACAAGCTCTTCCTAAGCAACCCGCTTGTCTGCTTAGTCCTCCCTAGGCGTCCCAATCTTCAGCGCCATGACCCCGAAGTAACTTCATGCAGGGGATCTTGGGGGCCTGAACAAATCAGTCGAGGGCGTCTTAGCCTACACGAAAATAGTCCCGGCGTCCCCGTCAGCCGCAGCTGAAAGCTTAAGTTCGGAAAATTCTCGTTTCCTTGGACAGCACGTTTATCGGGCGTGTGTATTGGTCTGCGTTGAGGACGGGGGGCCTTGAAACAGACGATCGTTATTCTGCCTTGACGTCAAGGTCGTATAGAGGATTTTGTTCTTCAGCCGATGAGCTTGTCGATCACGGCGCGCCTACTCCGTACTTCGTATATTTATTTCTTGTGAGTGTACTGGAGTCTGAAGCCTGCGATGACGAGGCGTTGCATATGATAGTCCAACTCTCATGGTTTGAGTAGCTGTTATATCTACTTGGGTATATCGCGTCTTCTCAGTTTGCTCTTCAATTTTCGGAAGCTATCTATCTCGTTACATGATTATATCGTACCTTCGCGCGCCGCGCCGTGTGCAATCATGAAGGCATTGCGCGTTCCCCAGATTGAATTATCTTTCTTTTCTCTCGCCACCCCATCTCTCGCTGCACTCACCCCATGGGCGAATGTGTCCGATAATCCCATTCCTCCATTCGATAGCTGCCCCATCTCATGCCAAATCGCCGGCCCAGAGCCCAGCAACTGGACGCAAATCCACCATCTTGACGACTTGACCGCCTGTTCACGGCCCCTTCTCTTTGACTTCAATATCCACAATGACCCGGGCGACTATGCACTCATCCGTACCTGTACAGGTGAGGCCAAGGGCTTTCCACATGGTCAAGCTCAGCCGTCACAGAGTCCGGTGTCCTGGGCAAACGTAGACCAGGGCGATCTAGGCGCGGTTGAGCAGTCCATTCTCTCGTCATCCACATGCGGTGCGACAGTGGAACGCACTAGTCACGACGCGGTCGCTGGGCCAGCAGGAGTCCTTACGGATCAACGAGACGCCACTGCTGCTGCGAGATTACTAGCGTCTTACTTCTCTGCCTCTCCTTCATGTGGGGGTCGAGTGCTTTTCGCCAAGGTGAGGAACGCTATCGTTGGCCTGTATTCCGGTGCTGGAATCCAGAAGAATAGTATTACCAGGGTGGTGAATGAATTTACGTGCATTTATTGACTATCCCCCGGACTAGAAACGCCGCTGATATTTGGTTCCTTAGTACACAAGCGAAGAAAGGTGTCCAGCTATTGCAGGTATGCGATACAAATACAGACGATGAAACAGTCGGACTCTTCGCTGTGGACTCCGTTGAGCAAATATCCCACGCCCAAGCCGCAGTCCAGCAATGGTCACAGGGGGAGTGCATGGCAATCGACGGCGAAAGAAATCAAGTCAGCCTCGATGTCCTGGTCGCCCCTGACTTCGACACCACTCCCGCAAATGGGGCTCTCAACGACCGTCGGGACTCACTTGAAGCCCGCAAGACCTGCCGCGTCATCCAGGTGGCCGATGGAGATAGCTGCGGATCGCTAGCCAGGCGCTGTGGGATCTCGGGCCACAAATTCATGAAGTACAACCATAAGAAACACCTGTGCTCGACGCTCACCCCGAAACAATACGTGTGTTGCTCTTCTGGTAAAATGCCAGATATGTCACCGAAGCCTCAGCCGGACGGGACCTGCGCTGTATATGAAATCAAACCGAATGACTGGTGCACCTTCATTGTGGCCAACAACGCCATCACCGTAAAAGATATCAACAAGTTCAACAAAGCTACCTGGGGCTGGGCGGGATGCAACCGCCTCCAGCCGGGCCAAAAGATCTGTCTCAGCAAAGGCAATACCCCCATGCCGGCGACTGTCAAGGGTGTTGTCTGCGGTCCACAGAAGCCCGGGACAAATGAGCCCTCGGGCAAGTTTGACGGCTTTGACCTCGCCAGGCTCAACCCGTGTCCGTTGAACGCCTGTTGCTCCGGCTGGGGCTTTTGAGGAACCACCGCGGAATTCTGCACAAAGGCACCAGCAGATACCGGCGCCCCGGGGTCCGTGCAAAAGGGGAAGAATGGATGCATCTCCCATTGCGGGACGGATATCGTGGGGAACAAGAATCCACCCGCCAAGTTCCGCCAGGTGGTTTACTTTGAAGCCTTCAATGTGGACCGTATCTGTCTGACCATGGATGTGGAGGAGATCCCAATCATCAAGCTCATCCCGTTCCCTCTCCCGCCGCACGTCGGGCCTCCGGACATAACACATGTCCATTTCGCCTTTGCCGTGATCACCGAGGACTTCCAGGTGCACCTGGACGAGAAGGTGAAGCCGCAATTCGAGAGGTTTAGCAATATGGTTGCCCCCTGGAAGAACATTATTTCCTTTGGTGGCTGGGCGGAATCTACAGGCGCGGATACCTTCCAGCGTTATTACAGTGGGGTGACATAAGTTTCTTAACCCCCCTTTATCGTACCAAGACGCTAAATCTTGACCGCTTTCCTAAATTCTTGACCGCTTTCCCAATTAGATTAAGATGAAGCTATTCTGACCTTAGTAACTTGTATACCACCCATCTGCCTGGAGGATCGCCTGCACCCTGTGAGGCATTGTATGACATAAATTGCGTAACACATGATCATCTATTGCATGCCAGGCCTCTTTAGAAGCCTCAATAAGTTGCTGAAGGGTATCATTAGTATCTGGAGCCCTCTCTAGCTCAGGATAAAGCTCATAAACCTTTGCTTTCAAGACTGCCCACAAGTTTTTAATTGGGTTAAGATCAGGTGAGTAAGGTAGCCATGTTATTACCTCCACTCCCATTTCCTCTAGAAGATCCTGTATAATATAGGCACAGTGTACAGATGCTCCATCATGCATAAAGATATCTCCTTCTTATAGAATTTCCAGGAGAAAGTTCTCATATACATTATAGATAACCCAGGAAGAAACACCTCCACGGGCTGCCTCTGGGTCACCTTCTAAAGGAAGAAGGCCAGTTTAATAATTAAAGCCAAAGGCAGCCCAAAACATTTGCTTGACTCCCTTTCCACATTGAATTAAGCGCACATCTCGCTCCATAATCTGTTGTTTTGGTAGCCTGAAAGTATAGATAGCTCGTACACCAACTCCACGCTTAAGCGTGCATTCATCTGACCAAATAACACGTTGAAAGTCTTCTCCAGTATAATAAGTATAGGTTTCTGCCCATCTTAGCTGTTTTTCTACATTTTCTGGAGTAATTTCAGGCCGCTCACATTGCTTCCATTTTTGCATGTGTAGAGTCTGGAATAGGCGCTGAACTGTACGCACAGAAGGACTGCTTTGAACTGCCTGAGAAAGCTCACGCATCTTAATATGTTGATCTGCTTCAACCATATCAAGCAGCTGTTTTTGTTGCTCAGGAGTAATAATTTTAGGCCGGCCGCTGCGTGGTAATGACTTTTGATCCTGGCGTGTAGTTTCTTTCTTAATAGTGTATCGAATGCCGCCAACAGAGATATGGGGGTATTTCTTTTGAATTCTCTTATAGCCCCAACCAATAGAGTGTAGCTCACATATCCTAGCACGTAGGACAGGCGTCAATTCCGGGTTTTTGGCCATCTTTGGAGCCAAAATTGATGGTATATTTGAGTCAAATTCAATGAGTTCAACGCGCGCAACGCGTCGAATTCAATCGGCAGAATATTCCCTTAAACGGTTTAGTGGAATTTAGTGTCTTGGCATGGTAAAGGGGGGTTAAGAAACTTATGTCACCCCACTGTAGGATGCTGTGAAGCCGGGTAACCGGGACAAGTTTGCCAATGCGGTTGTTGCCTTTGTCCGGGAGAATAAGCTGGATGGGGTGGACTTTGACTGGGAGTATCCCGGTTCCCCTGATATTCCCGGTGTTCCCTTTGGGGGAAAGCAGGAAGCATTGGATTACCTGGAGTTGTTGAAGATTGTGAAGTCTCGGTTAGAGGATGATCAGTCGCTGTCTATTGCCCTCCCGGCGTCGTTCTGGTATCTCAAGGCGTTTCCCGTGGATAAGATGGCAGAGCATCTGGACTACTTTATCTATATGACGTACGATCTACACGGGCAGTGGGGTATGTATTCACTCAAAACAAACAAAGATGAAGAATGGATGAATGGCAGTACTAATCAGGTCTTTAGATTATGGAAACGAATTCGCCAATCCAGGCTGCAAAGCCTGCAATTGTCTGCGGTCTCATGTCAACAAAACCGAAACCGTCAACGCTTTGTCCATGATCACCAAGGCGGGTGTGCCTGCATCCAAGATCGTCGTCGGTGTCTCTAGTTACGCCCGCAGCTTCGGAATGGCAGACCCCTCTTGTACCGGACCTATGTGCAAATTCACCGGCGGGTTTCGAAAGTCTACGGCCGAACCAGGCATGTGCACCAACACTGGCGGATACATTTCGAATGCCGAGTTAGAGCAGATCTCGACCAACGCGGATCGTGGTCTGCCGGGCTACGTGGCGAAGACCTGGCATGACGACAAGTCCGACTCGGATATCATGGTCTACGGCACACATGGTAAGATTACGACCTGGGCCGCATACATGGACAAGGACACTAAGGAGAAGCGGTCCAAGTGGATCAAGAGTTTGAACTTTGGTGGCACCACGGACTGGGCGATCGACCTGGCCAGCTGGAATAAGGGACCGTCTGGCACTAATAGCGGTGGTGGGCATAACGACGATGAGGATGCTTTTAAAGACCTGCCTGAAATGGAGTGCTACTCGTCCCTGTGGCCAGAAAGTCTGGAGGATCTCCAAGCCAACCCTGAGAAGATCCCAGCCGCGTGTCGCAGTGAGGCGATCCTCAGCATCCTGCTGGATCAGGTCGACGATGCCATTGCAGCGTATAAAGAGGCGTCCGAAGGGTTCACCGACAAGTTCGGGTATTACGTCGAGTGGGTCAAAGAGAATATCAACGACTCCCTTGAGAAGTTCATGTTCACCGACGGGCGCAAGTACATGGGCTGCGACTGGGAATTGCCCGGCCAGTCAGGCAGCGGCCCCTGCACGGAGATGGATCCCAACTTCCCAGACACGCACTCGGGCATTCTCAACATCGAATACACCATGCGCGACGCGGACGGCTTCTACAAGGCTCTGCTGGCCGATTTCGGGATCCAGCGCAGCTGGATCGACTGGCAGGATGAATACTCGGAAATATTCCAGTGCAATTGCCCTGATGGCCAGCCCACCTGTCAATTATGCCAGACGCCCTCCGGGTACCTATGGAAGAACTGGCCGCGCAAGACGGACGACGACAGCAAGATCAACGTCCAGAACCCCAAGAAGATTGTCGATGCAGCCATCCCGAGCACCGACGACTTGGTCTATGTCATGTTAGACACCTACATGCAAATGCGGCTGGGCGCCATGGACGCCGAAGACGTCGACGTTGCCACGGCCTTCAGTATGCCTGTGTTCATGTTGCAGGCCGCCTCCAAGCAGATTGAGCGCATCAAGGAGATTGGTGCCGAAGTGGAAGAGGCCAAGAAGAAAGAGCTGATCATGAACATCCTCACCATCGTCTTTGCCGTGATTCCGTTTGCCGGTGAGGCTTCTGCTGCTCTAGGAGGCGCCGCGATCATTGCCCGCAGCGCTTTGATAATTGGAGAGGCCGGGAATGTTGCGCTCTCCATTGTCCAGATTGTGGACGACCCGTCCTCGGCGCCGTTTGCCATTCTCGGGGTAATTGGGAGCGCCGGGGCTATTCGCGCGGCGGGGGGTTCGCGCTCAGCGTTTTCGAAGGCGGCAGGTGCGAGGAGAGCCTTGTCGGTGGAGAAGATGAAGCTGTTTGGTACCCAGTTTCAGCGCAAGGATGGCATGGTGCAAGATATTTTGAAGAGCTGTGGAATGGAGAGCGGCAAGATACAGACTCCCCTTCTGTTTGCGAGGATTGTTTTAATTTATTCAAGCATAGACATGAACGAGCGTTACTGGCGTAAGAGAAAAGCCTTCTCAAAGGTTCAAACAAATGCATTACTCCGTACAATATATCAGGTAAGGGTATTTATCAATTTTGATTCTAAGATATGACTCCACATATGCATGGCCACAAGAAACCAGCCCTCAAGTTCTCACACTCCCCTTTCTGCTTCCCTTTCGTTCATATCCTGAATGAAATCCTCACAACAGGTGTTCCCTTTTGTGCATAAAGTCCTTCTCCTCATCCAGGATTCGCAGCTCATCGCGTAGTAAACCCTGCCTTTCCTGCAGCGTCTTAATTTCCCTCTTGACGATGGCCAGCCTTGGCCTGAGCAATCCATGTCTTTGCTGTGGTAGGGGAGTACCCACAAACTGACCGTATGCATGATGGCTAGCCCAAAAGAGGCATTTTTCCGCCTAAATATCCTATATAATTCGTTATCCTTCAGAACCATGCACATACGACCACAGGAAGTGGAAAACAGGGCTTCCCGTCCGCTCAGCCGTACTTAAGCCACTTGCCGGTCAGTTAGTAGTATGGTGGGTGACCACATGCGAATCCTGACTGTTGTATGTATCTTTTTTTTTCCCATCAGAACTCGCACCCTACTTGCAAATGGAAGCTTGGCTCTTTACAGCACTCTAGGGCCCAGTCCCTGGCATCCTTTAGGGAGACCCTCCCAGAGAGAGTCCAGTCGGACTAGAAGGTCACTTGGTGCCCCGTACTTCATCCAATATTAGTCGGCATTCTGTGGTGGAGAAAAAGGTCGAGAAAGAAAAGAGGAACTCCAGCCTGGTTCATCTCTGACCTGCGTTAATTATTTCCCTGCCATCTAAATAAGGGTTAGGGCGAGGGTTCCCCATTGCACATATATAACAACCAAACTGTGATTATACCCAAAAACAGGCACTCCTTTAGACATCCTCTACTTATTAAGCTTCCAAGAAAAGCACTAATCTTTAAAATTAAGATGAAAAGAACTGGCACCCTAGAAGCAGCTATATTTAATCACCAATGAGGCGGTTGTGAATACCCCGGGTTTCAACCATGGTCGAATTCGATCGGATGACCTGTGGTGGCTGGATGACTAGCGAATTACGTTAGAGGCTTGTAGATTAACGTATTCAACCATCGAACCGCCAAAACCACCGAACCGCCAGCTCCATATCCCATACAAAATGGCAAATTTTGACCCTTTATATCTCAACCATTCTGATATCATTACACTAGATATTTGATGTTT
>JAPDEL010000162.1:0-36447 GCA_027569095.1 Aspergillus conjunctus
CCCTAACCCTAACCCTAACCCTAACCCTAACCCTAACCCTAACCCTAACCCTAACCCTAACCCTAACCCTAACCCTAACCCTAAACCTAAACCCTAACCCTAACCCTAAAAGTCCTGTAGCTTGAATTCTGCCTCTATAACTTTTATATTATAAAGTATCTATTTAATAACTAATCTTGTAAACACCTATCATGGTAAAATAGATCATCCTGCTTATTTTATAAGCAGAGCTAGCACTATAATTACCTTACTCTTACTATCTACCAGGGCCCTCTGCAGCACTGGTATCCTTCCTAATAATAATATCTCTGTGAGTAGATAAATACTTGGATAAGTGAGTAACCTCTCCTTATAGGAGATGGCTGTTATCTTCTCTATATTTATAAAATTTTCTCCTTCTAGTCAAGTCCTATCCCCTATAATAGATTTAGCATCTCTACTATAATACTTACTCATGTAATAACTCTTCTTCCTACACTTATAATAGGTTATATTTAACTTATTAAAGAAGGCTTTATTATAAGTAGGTATCTCTGTCTGGGCCTCTTTACCCTTTAAAAATACAGATATCCTATTTATAAGAAATTAACTTAGTATTATTTTTCTCTTAGACTTATTATTATTATTACCCCATGAATCCTTCTAATCCATACTAGATCAGAGTCTTGCGAGCAGCACCACCAAGTCCTGAGCTAATACTAAAAAGGTTGGTTACTTATAAATCTTTTTTTTTAGTGTAAAGAGTAAAAATTTAAAGAATATATAAAACCAGACTAGGTTAAGATTCTCTACCTCATGACCTAGTTCTAAGCACTGTTTTATTTATTACTATAGATAGACATAGTCTGCTTTCCCTTTATAAGGACATAGCCTGAGTATTCATGACCAGGTTTCTTGTTATTAATTATATAAATCTCTAAGCTAAGCTTCTAGAAATTAACAGAATTTATCTTATTTATTTTTATAATAGCCCTGTGATAGCTTAAATTTTTACAGGTTATTTAAAATATAATCAAGATATGCTATCATAACCTTAATTTTCTAATTATTATCTCACTTATTTACCTCCATGATTAATTCCTGTCTGGTAATAAAGGATTAAAAGGCTATGTAATTACTTGTGATATATTATTTAGAATTTATGAATAATTAAATCTAGATATCTAAATATTTTATAGATAGCATGTTCTAAAAAGCTGGAGGGTTTCATGGATACTTATTATCAGTTATTTTAAGTTAGGCTTAAAACTTATAAACCTGCTACAGTAATTTCACCTTCTTATGAAACTAATCTATGTTAGTATTAAATAAAAGGGTTATACTTCTCTATAATAAATTACTTAATTCCATCTCATGTATGAAAGTTTTTTCTATAAAATTACTTATCTTGCATGAGAATTTTACCTATATAGACTGCATGACCTTCTTAGGAGGCATGATCTTTAACAGGCCAGTTAATATAAGAATAAGTAACAAAATATATAAAAGTATAACTCTAATATAAAGAGTTTAACTAGCGTGAAGAAGATTATGCACTGTTATAAATAGTAGCTAACTCTTAATAAGTAAAATTATTATTAACTTTCCATCAGTATCATCGTGAGAGCAGAAAATAAAAAAGAAATACTTAAATAAGCATCCCAGCCTTCCCATGATAGTATCTAATCTGATTAAGGTATCTTACAGGGGCAGGATGTTTTCCTTTTCCTTCTCCTCCTCCTCCTCTCCCCACTACCAGCAGTCAGTCAATCTACCCTCGCTAAGGGTGCTCACACAGGGGGGTACTTATAGTTGAAGAGAGGGTGAAGAGGTCAGACTTATTCTTAGCAAGAATAGCCTGGAGCTCTGTCTCATGTAAGATGGTATTAACTTAAGCATGTATATTAATTATAATAATCTATCTTAGTTTTAATATTAGTCTTAGTCAGGCTAGCATTAGAGAGGATGCTGCAGGAAGGGTGGTATATAGGGGATATTATAAAGATAGCTAAGGAAGAAAAGAAAGAAAGAAAAAAAAGAGAGATAAAGGCCTTTATATATTTCTAAAAAGCCCTAGCCTTATCTAAACTTAAAACAAGGGAGTAAAAATAAGATTATTATAATATTATTAACAGTGAATATACAAGGATATATAGGCACTATCATGGGAGAGTGTTATATTACTAATTAGAGATCTATTATAGTAAACCCAGGTATCATGAGTGTGAGTGTTACTAAATAAGACTTTTGTAAGAGAAAAAGATTTAAAATAAAAAACTTTTATAAAAATAAAGAGCTTTTAAATAAAAGAGTTACCATGGCTAAAGTTATTTTAAAAAAAAAATTAAAAAAAGCATGTAAAAGGGCCTTGCAAGATAGTAAAGCTAATATAAAAAAAGTAAAATTAAAGCACTTTATAGAAGCCTTAACAGGTAAAATAAAAATATCCTGGACAATCACGCGAGGCCAGGGTATTACAAGGAAAGGCCTTTTTCTTTCTTTACTTTTCTTTATCACGGGGTTTTTACAAGCTTGAGATTTTTACTGGCGCCCATTGTAATAACATGTATAAATTACTGTGAATGATCTTGGGGACCAAGACCCTCTAAAAAAAAAGATAGTTTATAAGATACCTTAATTAAATTAGATACTATCATGGGAAGGCTGGGATGCTTATTTAAGTATTCTTTTTTTATTTTCTACTCTTATAATAATACTAATGGAAAGTCAGTGACAATTTTACTTGTTAAAAGTCAGCTACTATTTATAATAGTGTATAATCTTCTTCACGCTAGTTAAACCCTTTATATCAGAGTTATACTCTTACAAAAATAAATAGCTAATAAGCAAATTTACTAAATGAAAGACTAAAACCTAAGAAAATCTATAAAAAGGAACTTGCTAAAGTCCTATAGAAATTACTAGAAAAATATTACAGCTATCTTAAATTATTTATAAAGCCTGATTATTACTTGCTATAACATGACCCTGCCTACAAGGCTAGAATATCTTTTATACTAGAAGCTTAATTATCACAAGTTAAATAGTACTAAAAATCCCAGGATAAGTAAAAACTTAAACAAGAATTTATTAAAAAATTCTATCTTACTAGATATATATATAAATTAAAAGCACTAATATTATTAAGGCCAATGTTTATACCAAAAAAAGATAGAAATAAAAGATTTATTATTAATTATTAATCACTTAATAATCTAATAATTAATAACACTAATAAAGCACTACTCATGGGACAAAAAAGAGATTTGCTATAAAAAGTAAAAATCATGATAATCTTTAATATATAGTAAAAATATTATAACCTTTAAATAAATAAAAAGAATATACTAAAAACAGCATTCTTGACAGATTTAAAGTTATATAAATAAGTTATTATATCTATAAAACTTAAAAGACTACCAGCTAAGTTTACAAGATATATAACTCATGTGCTATAGTAATACTTAAATAAAATTATTATAATATACTTTAATAATATTATTATCTATTTTAAAAACTCTACAGAACATGATTAACATGTATAATAGGTAATAATAACTATAATAAATACTAGATTAATCATAAGCATTAAAAAATATAAATTTAATGCTATTAAAATTAAATATCTAGATATGATCTATATCTAAAAAGAATGATATATTTAACCAGAAAAAATTAATAATATTCTTAAATAACCAGTACCTACTAATATTAAGTAAATACAAGGATTTTTAGAAATTATTAAATATATTTATAAATATTTATATAACCATACTAAAAATACTTGACCCATTATAAAGCTATTAAAAAAAGATAAATCTTTTAAATAAGAATCTGAATAGTAACAAGCCTTTAAACTAATTAAAAAAACTATTACTAAGGCACTAATTCTATAACTCCATAACTCAGAACTATAAAATTACATGAAGATAGATGCATCTGGAGAAGCTATTAGATTAGTCCTTAAATAAAAAAAAAATAATAAAAAGCTATACCCTGTTACCTTCTTTTTATAATAGATAATAAAAGCTAAGTAAAGATATAATATATATAACTAAGAAATGCTCACTATTCATGAAGGATTTAAATACTAGAGATATTATTTTTAAAAAGTTAAACATGAAATAATTATCTAAACTAATTATAAAAATTTAATCTACTTTATTATTATAAAAAAACTTAATAAAAAATAAATCTAATGGGCATAAAACTTATCCAGGTTTAAATTTAGAATTAAATATATTAAAAAAAAAAGGATATTACTGCTAATGCCTTAAGCTAAAGACCTAACTATATAATTAACATAAAAAACCCCAAGATAAATATCCTATAATAAGATTAAGATAGTTTATAAATTAACCAAGATATATAACTAGCTACTATAATCATGATTAAAGATCAAGACTTTATAGTTAGAATTTGACAAGAATAAAAAAAAATAATAATCTATAAAATTAGAGATTCCATGCAGGATATAAAGAAATATAAAATGGTATACTTTTATAAAATAAATTAATTATAATATCTAAAATAATAATAACTAAAGTAATTTAATAATACTATAACCTACTATCTAAAGGATATCAAGGGATTAAATAAATAATAAAAAAAATTTAAAAAATATACTTTTTTTTAAAAATGCACTAACAAGTCTCTAAGTATATTAAAAAATATAACAGCTATAATTAAAATAAATTATCAAGATATTAGCTATATAAAAAGCTGTAAACTAAGACTATACTAGAAAAATCATGGGAAAGTATTATCACTAATTTTATTTAAAAATTATTTTTATTAAAGAACCCAGTCACCAGAATTATATATACTAATGCACTAGTCATTGTGGATAAATTAATTAAATATATAATTATTTAATTAATTATCAAGAATATTATAACACTGTAACTAGCATTACTAATACTGTAAGAAGTATTCTCTTAGACAGGATTACTAAAAATAATTATATCTAACTAAAACAAGTTATTTATATTAAACTTCTGGAAAACAATTATGAAAGCAAGTGAAACTAAAGTTAAGTTATTTACTGTAAATTACTAGTAAATAGATAGATAGATAAAAAGAATAATTTAATTAATTAAGCAGTATTTATAACACTACCTGGATTAAAACCAAGATAATTAGATTAAACTACTATCTATGGCATAATTTACTATAAATAATACTAAAAATATAATAACAGGTATTGCACCTTACTATATAAACATAGGACAAAGATTATAAATAAATTAAAAGAACCTTCTACTAAAGGGACACTTTAATAAAGCTTTAATTTAAATAATAAATCTGTAAGTACTGCACTATGTAATTGCTAAAGATATTAAATAGGCTAAAGAAAAAATAAGATTTTATTATAATAAAAAGTATAAGGACACACCACAGTTAAAAGGGGGAAACAAAGTTTACCTGCTATAAAGAATAATAGAAAAGAAAAACTTTAATATTTAAAATAAATAACTAAGTAATAAACTTAATACCATGAAATATAGATTATTTAAAATTAAAGAAAAACTTGCTAATAATAACTACTACTTAAAACTACTAGTAAGAATGTGAGTTTACTTAGTATTTTATATTTTATTACTTAAATCAATGCTAAACCCAGAAAACACTAATAATAAAGCCACTGATGATGATAAAGAGTATAAAGTTAAAAAAATCCTAGACTGGAAATTAGAAAAAGGATAAATCTACTATCTTGTTAAATGAATTAACTACTCACTAGAAAATAATACTTGAGAATTAGTTTAAAACCTTAACTACCTTGAGAAGATCCTGGAATTCCAGTAATAAATTAGTTAAAGAAAGAAAAGTCTAAAATAGACATGTTAAGACCAGGAATATTAAACACTGTAGCAAGCTGCTCAGGCAAGAAATTAAAGAATAACCTTGTAAGCAAGCACTTATAATATCTCCCTCCTTTAGCTTTTATAGCATCTCTATAAATGCTGCTATTACCTGCAAGTATTTTTTAATAAAATATTAGTATTAGTTTGTGAATTCTAGAAATATCTATATATTTTTTATACATTCTGGCTCTAGCCATCCCAGGATTGTTTACACTTGTAAAGATTTTATTTTAATTTTTTCTAGAGTAATAACATATCCCAAGAAATTAATTATTATAATTATAAATATACACTTAACCAGCTTTGCATATAGGCCTGCCTTTTACAGGCACCTTAGTATCTTGTAAACATGCCTGACATGCTTGTCCATGTTTTATAAAAAATTATAATATTATTTATATAGATCACCACGCATATGTCTAACATATCATGGAATATCTAATTAATATAGGCTTGAAAGGTCATGGGTGTATTGCTTAGTCTAAATAATATTACTAAGTATTTAAATAATTTATATTTTATACAGAAGGCTGTTTTTTATTTATACCTGTGAGTAATCTTAATCCTATTATAGACATTATAAAGATCTAGTTGCATGAAGACCTTCCCTGTATTTAATTAATTAATTATTTTTCTAATAACAGGTAGGGGATAATGGTTCTTTCACATGACTGTATTAAAATTATAATAATTTATATAGATATAAAGGCTTTTATTTTTCTTTTTTACAAAGACTATTAAAGCCCCTGCAGCTGATTTTAACTTCTAGATTTATTTTTTTATAAATATTATATATAAATACTTATAAATCACCTGTAGCTTGCGTGGTGAGCAGTTATATAGTGGCCTAAAAAATAATTATTTCTTTTTTTTTAGGTTAATCTTCAGGCTTACCCCCTCGCGGTGAGGTGGTAGTTAAGTTATTTTTTAATTAAAGAATATATTCATGAAATTTTTATATTACTATAATAGATTTACTAGTGCTTTCTTTTTATCTGTTAACACTAGATTAATTATTATAAAAAAAATCCCTTTTTTCTAAAATTCCTTTTTAAACTCTTTTACAAGGATCATGGATACTACTATTAGTTCTTTTTTATAAAAAATTATATTATTTTTATTTTATTTAATAATAGAATCATGTACCTTTAACCATGGCATTTTTAATAAAATATAGTTAATATCTAGTAATATCACTCCTAACTTATAAAAGGTTTTTTTCTTGTTTTTTAAGTCCTGTAGCTTAAATTCTGTCTTTATAACTTCTATATTATGAAATATCTGTTTGGTGACTGACCTTATAAATATCTATTATAGTAAAATAGGCTATCCTTGCTTGCTTTACAAGTAAGGCCAGTACTACAGTTACCTCACTCTCACTATTTACTAGGGCCCTTTATGGCACTGGCATCCTTCCTGATAGTAATATCTTTACAGGTAGGTAAATACTTGGATAATGTAACGGGTAGCCTGGTAAGGCTGGTGATGCAATGGATGTAACCTTCCAGAAGAGTCTTGAGGTCACTGCTAGATCATTACTCTTTTTCTATATCTATAAAAAAAGTTGAAGGTAGTTTATTGTAGAGAATTTGGCAAGAATTAGTCTATGTTCTATTTAGATAATAAGGTCTTTAGTTACTATCTTTTCTATTTTCCTTACCTAGTTAATATAGTTTCTACACTATTTTATACTTCTTTATAAATTCTGATTTTTCTTCTTTAACTATCTAAGGAGATGCCTTTTATATTAATTACTTTATCTACCTCTTTACATGTAGAAGACTCAGGTACTGAAGGGGCATGTAATCTTGACATGAATATCTTAGCTCAAGATATTAGTAAATTATAGGAGAAAACATGATAATTAGAGACTTATTATTAACTATAATAGACTATAGCAAAATTACAAGCTAAAGTTAAATAAAACAAAGATAACTTACTATTAAATACACATTGAAATGGGAACGCCTTGCCTTTTAATTAAAAATTAAAAATTAAGTTTAAAAATATTCTAATATTTATTCTTGACTTTACTCTATAATAATAACAAGAATGATTACATGACCTTTAAAGCCTATTTCTAGAAGCTATTAAAAAATATGGGAATAATACCTGGAAAATCCTAGCTACTATTAACTATATAAACCCTGCCAGTTAGCAGAGATGGTATTAATACATGGAAAAAAAGCTAATGAATAACTAATAAATTATTTAAAAATTATAGATTTATTTTAAAGAATAAACTATAACTCTAATTTAGAACTTAGCTATCTTATAGCCAGATACCATGAATTAAATAAAAAGAGTCTAATAAAGAAATGGTTAAGATTTAAAGGAATTAAATACTTATTTTAATATTCTAGAATAAAATTTTCCCTGATAACCTGAGGATAAAAGAGCCCTATTTTATTTTTTAAAGTTACTTTCTAAACTTAAGTAATATATTCAGGAATAGATAATTACCCTTTTAAAGAATTAAAATAGTATGGTTTTAACAGCAACCCATTATTAGGGCTTGCTTAAATCAGGTACTAAATAAAAGTGTGATAATTTCTTTCCAGCCTATATATACTTAAATAAATACCCTAATAGGGGAAAACTAAAGAATGAAAATAAAAAGGTAGTTAATTTTACTTTAAAGATAAGGAGAATGGGTTAAAACTCTAATAAAATAAAACTAATAATAAGAAAAATACACTTCAGTGCTATAAATATAACAGTAAATATTATCTTGCTAATTAATACTCTAGAGTAAAAGTTTAAAAAATTTAAATATAACTAAAAAAAATAACTAAAAGTAATTTAAAAAATAAATAAAGATTAAAAAATATTCTATCACTTCAAATCTCTATTCATGAGTAGGAATTAATTATTAATTTTAAATATTAGTTCTCCTATGAAATGCTATTAAAGTTAAGGTGAATTTAGATACTTATATTAAAATTAACATTGTTAATCTTGATTTTACCTAAAAACACAAGCTATAACAAGCTCCCCTAATCACATCTATTATTAAGGCAGTTAATTAATTAAAGACATCTATCTATGAAGTATGGAAAGTACTTATTGTTAGGAGCGCTTACCTAGTATATAGAACAGCACAGGTAGCCTCTGTCGTGCGCCGCACCTAGTGGCCACGTGACCCACAGATAGTCTTCCTGAGCGCAGAGTTGCGGTATTCCGCAACTCAGCGTTCAGTTCTATTACCAATAAGGACGCACCTTATCTGCCATATCACACTTCTATTCCCCTGAGCGCTGTAATGTATACAGGCTCTAACAGTTCTAAACGCTCTATTAATTATAGAGGTCTGGTATGACGGGAACACAAGCTTAAACTTATAAAATCCAGGGCGCTTAACCAGTGGAAGCCCCTGAATCCTTAGGTGTAGCTGCCCCTGCAGCGTACACACTTCCAGGAATTATAATGACAGAAATGCAAGTAATATCAGATAAAAGTGAACCTGAACTTCTAAGCACAATTATAAAAATATTAGCGCAAGAATTTTAACAAATCTCCACCTTATCCTCAGTACCAGAAAACATGGCACTAATAATTGAACCTAAAAAACCTGATCTTAACGCACAAATAGTAAAGAAATTAAGGTATATTAAGCAAATAAAACTACAAAAATGCCTTGATAAGCTTTAAATTTAATGACTTTAACTAGAAGCAGAGCAGGAACACAGATTAAGAACAGAAGAGCAGATCAGCCAAACCTTACCCTTTCAAGCGCTCCCAATAGCGCAAGAAACCACCCTAATCAATCACGCGCCTACAGAGGATCCAGATAATCAATCAATTACAGAATCAACTAGAACTCCCTCAGTTAAAGTGCTCTTACCACGCGAGAAACCAGATGCCAAAGCCTTCTACACACAGAGCATTAAAGAGCATGTAGACTGGAAAATATACATGGAATTACATTTTACACAACACTCATAGTTTTACAAGGATAATAACAAAGCAATGGTCACACGTGCGCTTAGCTATCTAGGTGTAGATAGGCTCAGGGATTGAAAACAGCATGAAGTATCCCTGATATAATAGCCTACCTGAGTGCAATTTAATAAATTCTTATTAAAACTAGTCAACAACCTGAAATTAATGCGCGAAGAAGCAGTTAGCTAATATCTATTAGCTATATAACAAACATAATAATCAGTTAGAGAATTTGCAAGATATCTAAAGTAATGGGAGGACTAACTCTCATATAAAAAGACTAAGTTAGAGCACTGCCATGAATTCAAGGTAAAACTTCTTTAAGGCATATGAAAGGAAGCAGCAAAGTATAAAAATAATAAACCTATAACTTATAACGCCCTAGTAACACACTACTATGGCATTAAGAAAATACTGTGCTGGTGATAACACGAAATTCAAGAAGGATATTAATCAACAGAGAGAGTACGCGGTGCTAGTGCACACCTTCACACACAGAGAGATGGATCAAGAAAAGGAAGACTCTTTAAGGAATCACATAAACACAAGCATAGCCAAATAGAACACCAACCCAGAGATCCTAAGAAAGCGCCTAGAAACATGGAATGCAAGCGCTGTGGAAAAGATAGACACTGGGCAAAGAACTGTCTAGCACCAGTGCCAATTTAAAGAAATAATACCCAAGAACTAAAAAACTACCACCCCTAGTCTTATGCGCTGTAACAGCACTAAGGATTAATATTAAAGAGCGCAAATTAAAAGCAATCCAGTTCTATGCACAGATACAAACGCTAACTAGCTTAAAACAAGCTAAAATACTGGTGGACTCAGGCATAGAAGCTAACTTTATTAACTAAAAATAAGCAAAAAAGCACCTAGATCAGAGCAAGGATCTACCAAGAAAAATTACCACGCTGGATGGTCACAGAATTATTTTCTATAGCTGTCACTTATTAGTAATACACCCCAGAGATAAAAATAAAATTATTAAAGCGTCAGAGCAGACATTTAACACAGTGAATATCTATGGATATAACACAATTCTAGACTGGCCATGGTTAGAAGCAGCCAATCCAGATATTAACTGGGCACAGAAAACCTAGCAGTATTGAGAAGCGCCCATTAAAAAGAAAACATGCATGATATTAGCATTAGAGATGGTGGGAGAACTTCTCTAAGGGGCCATGGTGTATGCAGTCTACATAGAGACTGTGCTATTAGAGAAAGACCCTTGATTATATGGCTCCCACATAGACATGGAAAAGGAGGCACCCCTTAAACATCCACTACTAAAATAATATGCTAACTATGCTAATATCTTCTTAGAGAAAAAGGCCAGTATCCTTGTGCCTAATTCAGCGCATGATCATGGAATTAATCTATTACCAGGAACACAGCCATCACATAGACTAATTTACAACCTCTTAGCCAATGAACTGGCAGTACTAAGAGAGTATTTAGAGAGTGCTCTAAAGAAGGGATGAATTTAATCATTTAAGAGCCTGGCCAGCGCTCTAATCCTATTTGTTTCTAAAAAGGACAGTAGCCTATAGCTTTATGTTAATTATCAAGGCCTAAATGCAGTCATGATAAAAAACAGGCACGCTCTGTTACTATTAAGTAAAACCCTGGATCACCTAAATAGCGCAAAGATCTATATAAAGCTAGATCTACAGGATGCCTACCACAGGCTCTAAATCTGAAAAGGGGATGAGTGAAAAACTGCATTCTGTATGTGATATAGTCACTATAAATATTAAGTAATGTTATTTAAACTAATAAATACACCTATAAATTTTCAAGCCTATATCAATCGAGCGCTTAGTGATCTGCTAGATATCTACTGTGTTGTTTACTTAGATAATATCCTGATTTATTCAGACAGTGAGGAAAAGCATGTGGAATAAGTGCGCCTAGTTTTAGAAAGACTGTGCCTATTTAGACTCTATGCTAAATTAAGCAAGTGCACTTTTCACACTATAAAAGTAAAGTTTCTGGGATATATTATATCCATGAAGGGCATCTAGATAAATTCAGAGTGTATAAAGAGTATTTAAGAATAGCCTGAACCTAAGAGTGTCCAGGAAATCCAGGTATTTCTAGGATTTGCAAATTTCTACCAGCACTTTATTAAGGGATATAGTAAAATCACTGCACCTCTATTAAACCTGACAAAGAAGTTAAATGAGGCATTTTACCTCACCAAACCTGCGCTACAGGTATTTAAGGACCTGAAGAAGGCCTTCACAGAAGTGCTAATACTGCGCCACTTTGAGCTAACAGGGGCAATACAAGTAAAGACAGATGTGTCAGGATTTGCCATTGCGGGAATACTATCCCAGCAAGATTAAGAGAGTCAATAGCGCCCAAGCGCATACTGGTCATGCAAGCTTAACAGCATAGAAATGAATTATAAAACTCATGACACTGAATTACTTGTAATTATGGAGTGCTTTAGGTAATAATGTCACTATTTAGAGAGTAGTTAGCACATAATTACAGTATTAGTAAATCATGCTAATCTATACTATTTTATAATAATAAAGAAATTATCAAGGCACCAGGCATGCTGGGCAGAGTGCTTAGCTGCCTTTAATTTTATTATTAATTACTGTCCAGGGGGAAAGAACCCTGTAAATGCACCTAGTTAGCGCCCGGACTATCTCCCAGAGAAGGGAGAAGGAATGGACATGAGTATCTTTTTAATATTACAGAAAAAATTACACTATAACCTAATGATACCATGAAATGAGAAGAGCTTGCTACAGGCAAGCCTCGCGCAAATAGAGCTAAATAGGCCCCAGATGTTCCTGAATAACATGGCCTGGAAATTTATCCTGCTAAAAAAAATAACTGCAAGTATAAAAGCCAAGCCAGAGTCAGCCTACACGGGCGCCCTACCAGTGGGGATGCTTGAGCTTCTACTCATTATGCAGGAAATTAATCAAACTACAGCTAAGATCAAGCGCAAGATTGAGAAGAACCCTACAGGGCCTATGACCAAGACATGGTCTATATCTAAAGATAAATTACTGTGTTATAAAGGACACGCATTTATGCCAAATGCACTAGTCTTAAAGGCAGAAATCATGAAAATTAATCATGATAATCCACAAGGGGGATATCAAGCCTATAAGCGCACTTTAGAGTCTATAAGGCGCAAATATTACTGGCAAAACATGACAAACTTTGTTAAAATATATATGCAAGAATGTAATATCTGCCAGCGCATAAAAGTGCATTGACACAAGCCTTATGGCTAACTAGAGTTATTACCTGCGCTCATGGGGCTGGGGGAGTGGGCAAGCATGGATTTTATCATGGGACTACCCTTATCTAAGTGCCATGAAAATGTCTATAATATAATCCTGGTAATAGTAAATCTATTTACCAAGTATGCTTTTTATATACCATGCTAAAAGAACACAGGCGCATTATAACTAGCAGATCTGCTAATAAAGCGCGTTTTCACATTAATTGGGGTCCCAAGGAACCTTGTTAGTGATAGGGGAAGTGTTTTTACTAGCAGTTTCTGGTTAATATTACTTTACTGCTTAAATGCGCGATGCAAACTATCCACGGCCTATTACCCACAGACAGACGGGCAGATAGAGTGCTAAAACCAGGAGTTAGAATATTACCTGCGAGCATATTGCAACTGGCATCAAGATAACTGGATAACCTGGCTATCACTTGCCCAGGCGCACTATAACTGGTCCATACATAGCGCGCTTAAGACAAGCCCCGTGGAGGCCTTAATGAGATATTGTCCAGATCTAAAGATGGATATTAATGCCTCAAAAACCAACATTGCGCTAAAGGCACAAGAAATGGCAAATCACATGTAAGAAATGCGCACCCAGCTAAGGGAGCATTTATAGAAGGCAAAGGCAGTCATGGCCATATAATATAATAAGAAGCACTAACTCATGCAGCTATAAGTGAGTGACTATGTAATGCTACGCTTAAAAAACATAGTGAGTGCTAGACTAAATCACAAGCTTGATAATTGACAGCTAGGCCCGTTTAAAGTCATTGATAAATAGGGGAAACAGGTCTATAAACTGCACCTACCTCCAGAATTAGGGCATATTTATAACACATTCCACGTGTCAGTTCTAGAAAAATATAGAGGAGACTCTCTTACTACACTCTAATCTAGGCTAATTATCATTAATAACCATGAAAAATATATCATTGAAAAGATCCTAGAATAGAAGGATATTAACCACAAAGCGCACTTTCTAGTAAAATGACTAGAATGGGAAGAAGATTATAACTTCTGGGAGCCTCTAGAAAATGTGCAGGAGATAGAAGCACTTAAAAAGTTTCTTTAATTAGAAAAGAAGCTACAGCCTACAGTGCATAAAAAGACAAGAAAAAACAAGTCTGATTAAACCCCCAAAGGGAACATAACTAGACTAAAATACAAAAAAAAAAAAAAAAGGCCTCCACTAACCATCCTAAAGGGCCCAGACAATAACTCATTAAACACTGCGCTACTAGTCAGCATGAACAAAAACCTTGAAAAAGCACAGAATCCACTTACCTGAAAACACGGCCAAGGAAGTGTTGGAGGGGGGAGGGCGCGGGCATCACTTCCAGCTCACCCTCCACCTCTACTATATCCTCCACCTCCACTACCAGCGCAGAAACCTCATCCTCCTCCTCATCGTCTAACACCACGACCTGGCGACGGCGGCGGGGGCGAGCGACGCGATGGAACGCCTGGATGGCGTGACGCAGGGCCGCCCGGTCTTCCTCCATAGCTAGAGGGGAGCGCACACGAATGAAAGCCGCATAGGCAGCGCGGATCTCGGGGACCGCGGTGGGAGGGGGCGGAGCGCACGCGTGGTGCCTGGAACAACAGTATAGGCATCGGGCGCGCCCCGAAGGGCCACCAAACTCCACAAAGGAGCAGAGTTCAGCGTCTGGCCGGCCGAAAGCCAGCACGCAGCGCCAACAGGAACGATCCCAAGCAGGATCAGGCGGCGCGGGCAGAGAAACAGCGCCCATAAGGGCCATTGTGGCGGCGCGGGCAGTGGTGGCGTTGGCGCGGGTCGGGACAATGACATAGACGCCTGGCGAATGGCCGGAAAGTGCCTCTTTGGTGCGAGGGGACATTGATGACATTTTGCTCCTATTGGACGAGAATGTTAGCCTGATTCAGAGCAGTGATTGGGCAAGGAAGCGAGGAATCGCGTGGCGGAGCGCTAATTGGCCAACCAAACAGACCACCCCCACCAGAACATGGGATAAGCGCGCCGATCAGCGAGTTCTGGACTGCACAGGCAAGACACCCGCCAGGAATGATAGAAAAGAACAAGCAAATGCAGCGCCTGAAGCTGTACCTACTGTAACTTGAATGCTTTAGTGCGTGGGAGAGAAGGAGAAGAGAAGTTAGAGTTCTACTCAGACACCTATAACACTACACTACAACACCCTAGGCAATCATTGCCTGGTGCATTCACTATCACAACCAAAATTCATCACCTACCACCTAAAACAGCGTTACCATAACAAACGCGCCACCTACCAAGCAACGCGCGTGTATGATCAAAACAAACCTAAAACGGGCGAGCGCCAGAGCCGCTGAGAGGGCTCAGGCGCATGATCGATGCCTTAAAGCGCATAATCAATGCCCTAAAGCACACGATGGACACCTCAGGAAGACAGATCACGGGGACGTGATCGTTGAAGGGGGGGGACTATGTTAGGAGCGCTTACCTAGTATATAGAACAGCACAGGTAGCCTCTGTCGTGCGCCGCACCTAGTGGCCACGTGACCCACAGATAGTCTTCCTGAGCGCAGAGTTGCGGTATTCCGCAACTCAGCGTTCAGTTCTATTATCAATAAGGACGCACCTTACCTGTCATATCACACTTCTATTCCCTCCAAGCACTGTACTGTATACAGGCTCTAACACATAAGTCATAGGTTTATTATTTTTATACTTTGCTGCTTTCTTTTGTATACCTTTAAGAAGTTTTGCCTTGAATTCATGGCAGCACTCTAACTTAGTTTTTTTATATGGGAGTTAGTCCTCTCATTGCTTTAGATATCTTGCAAATTCTCTAACTGATTATTGCGTTTGTTGTATGGCTAATAGATATTGGCTGACTGCTTCTTCACGCATTAATTTCAGGTTATTAACTAGTTTTAATAAGAATTTGTTAAATTACGCCCAGGTAGGTGTTACAGAAACCCAAGCACGAGGGTTAGCGCCAACACTAGGCACTGTCAACAGAAGCCTCAGACCCAATCAGACAAACAAGGCAGAAACCCATGACACGTGATTGCCAAGAAAGATGATATATAAATGATATAAAAATAATAGATATTAAGAAGAAAATTAAGTATATCTTATATTAACTATCTATTAATCTTATATCACAAGTTTATATCACCAGGAATGGGAGGAATATATAAGGACACTTACTACTCACTATATCTAGTTAATCTTTTAGTTCTTCGCGTTTAATATTATATTATTATTTAAATATACCTTACTAGTACAACAAACTTATTTAAACTATATTTTTATCTAAGAGAAACTTGTTTTTAATAGATAGCCTTATCTTTATCAAGAGCTACTTGAGTCCAGGGTGTCACGGCGAGCACGTGACCGCTGAACCCTTCATCTCCAACGGATCGATCGCAACTACCTAATACGGTAACCCGCAGGCGACACGCCGGAGGGCACCCAGAGATCGGCACCCCGCTCGATCTATCAACTCCCATGAAGTCATCTCGCAGCGACGAGATGCCCAAGAAAGCGGGGTCGCCGACAGCTCGCCGGCGACCAGCAGGCACCCCGTAGGCAAATAGACTAGATATAAAACAGGCAATTGAACACGACTTGCTTGAAGGTCCTCAAGCAATTCGTTCTGATCCTTCGTCATTGATAACCTCCTCTGTAGTGGTAGCGCTTGCTCTCATAAACCTTATAAGCGACGAGCAGGCGATCCGAAGGCGACCTGCCAGCAACTCGACGGCGACCCCTAGGTAGTCACCTGACCGTCACTTACACAGGGACTCACAAGGAAGCACTGACCAAGGGTCAGTGCTAGGGTTTACCACGAGAACCTTTAATCTAATCCCAGGGGATTAGGATAAGTTAATCTTAACTAGCTGCAGAGCTCACGGGGAACCTAGGGTTAGTAAAAAAGCCAGGGTAACCTTATATAACAAATTAAATGCCAGTTAATACAAGTTTAAAAAGATTAATTTAAAACATGGCTCCAGTAAACTCAGGCCAGAGTAATAGTGACTTTGGGCAGAGTATGATAACTGCCCTTTTATCACTAAATAACACTAAACTCATGGCCATGGTGTCACAGCTGTAAAAGCAGGTGATTTAACTGAAAATAGAGAGAAGCAATAAAAAATTATTAAAGCTAAAAATCTGCCCACCTGAACCTTTTAATAATACCAGATTAAAGCTTTAATACTTCCTTACTTAAATAGATACCTATCTTTTCACCTACAAAGACTAATTTAAAAGTTATAATAACAAAGTCATCTTTGTATTAACCTATCTAACAGGGTTAGTGTATAAATGATTTGAACCATTCCTAAAGAAGCACCTGAACAAGGCAAAGATAGGGGATAAGAATAACATAGTAGAAGATACTAAAGAGATCTTCAAAGACTATAGTGTCTTTAAAAAATATCTTACCAACACTTTCAGAGACTTTAACACCATCAAAAACATGGACAGATAAATCAGAAAACTCCAGATAAATGGAGACAATGCCAGCTATAATTTATGATTTTAACAGCTCATGTTAAGGTTAGTGTAACAGGTAGCCTAGTAAGGCTGGTGATGCAACGGATGTAACCTTCTAGAAGAGTCTTGAGGTCACTGCTAGATTATTACCCTTTTTTCTATATCTATAAGAAAAGTTAATAATAGTTCATTGTAGAGGATTTAGTAAGAATTAATTTACTTTTTACTTGAGAATAAGGTCTTCAGTTACTATTCTTTTTATTTTTCTTACCTAGTTAATATAGTTTCTACATCATTTTATACTCCTTTATAAATTCTGATTCTTTTTCTTTAACTACCTAAGAAGATGCTTTTTATATTAATTACTTTATCTACCCCTCCACATGTGAAAGACTTGAGTACTAAAGAGGCATGTAATCTTGACATGAATATCTTAGCTTAAGATATTAGTAAATTATAAGAGAAAATATAATAATTAAAGACTTATTATTAACTGTAATAGACTATAGCAAAATTACAAGCTAAAATTAAATAAAACAAAGATAACTTATTATTAAATATATATTAAAATAGGAATGCCTTGCCCCCTAATTAAAAATTAAAAATTAAGTTTAAAAATATCTTAATATTTACTCTTAACTTTACTCTATAATAATAACAAGAATAATTACATGATCTTTAAAGCCTATTTCTAGAAACTATTAAAAAATATAGGAATAACATCTATAAAATTCTAGCTGCTATTAGCTATATAAACCCTGCTAGTTAGCAGAGATAGTACTAATATATAAAAAAAAAGCTAATAAATAATTAATAAATTATTCAGGAATCATGGATTTATTTCAAAGAATAGACTATAACTTTAATTTAAAACTTAGCTACTTTACAGCCAGATACCATGAGCTAAATAAAAAAAGCCTAATAAAAAAATAATCAAGATTTAAAAAAATTTAATACCTATCTTAATACCCTAGAATAAAATTTTCTCTAATAATCTAAAAATAAAAAAGCCCTATCTTATTTTTTAAAGTTACTTTTTAAACTTAAGTAATATATTTAGAAATATATAATTACTCTTTTAAAAAATCAAGATAGTATGGTTTTAATAATAACCCACTATTAGGGCTTACTTAAATCAGGTATTAAATAAAAACATGATAATTCCTTTCCAGCCTATTTATATCTAAATAAATACTCTAATAGGGGAAAACTGAAGAATAAAAATAAAAAAGATAGTTAACCTTACTTTAAAGATAAGAAGAATAAGTTAAAACTCTAATAAAATAAAACTAATAATAAGAGAAATACACTCCAGTGCTATAAATATAATAGTTAATATTATCTTGCTAATTAATGCTCTAAAGTAAAAATTTAAAGAATTTAAATATAATTAAAAGAAATAACTAGAAGTAATTTAAAAAATAAATAAAGATTAAAAAATATTCTATCACTTTAAATCCCTATTTATAAATAGGAACTAATTATTAATTTTAAATATTAATTTTTCTATAAAACACTATTAAAGTCAAGGCAGATTTAAATACTTATGCTAAAGTTAATATTATTAATTTTAATTTTACTTAAAAACACAAGCTATAACAAGCTCCCCTAACCATACCTATTATTAAAACAGTTAATTAATTAAAGATATCTATCTATAGAGTATAGAAAGTACCCATAATATTTTAAAATTCTTATAATACTAAAAAATCCATAAAATAATATTATATTACTATATCCTGTAAAAGTAAATTAAAAGGAAACTCTATTCTTCTATTAATAATAATATTTCAGGATTTACACATATATCTTTTAACTTATAACTAGAAATAATAACTTAAGCTCTTAAATATTAGCATGCTTAAACTCTATTAATTTATTAAAGAATATAAAAATATTAGCCATGTATTTATAATAGTGAAAATACTTAAAAAAATCTGATTACCAGATAAAGATAAGAAACTAGAGAAACTAGTAAATTATAAAAAAATACCTAATAAACTAGGAGAGTATAGTAATATATTTTTTATCTAATATACAAGAATTATATCACCTAGAAAATTAATTAATTACACTATTAATTTATAAAAAGAAAAAATAGTTTTTTTTAAACTTATTTATCCCTTATCCCAGAAGGAATTACAAGTCCTCTAGAAGTATATTAATAAAAATATTAAACTAAAAAAAATCTAATTTTTTAAAAGTCCTGCAGGAGCATTAATCCTCTTTATTTTAAAAAAAAATAGTAGTTTATAATTATGCATTAATTATCAGGGACTTAATAAAGTTTTAATTAAAAATTAATACTTATTATCCCTTATTTTAAAGATTTTAGATTAACTTTCTAAAATAAATTATTTTAGCAAAATTAATGTCCAAGATACCTATTATTAAATCTAAATAAAGAAGGAAGATAAATAAAAAACAGTGTTTTATATCTAATATAGTTACTATAAGTATATAGTTATACTATTTAGTCTAACTAATACCCCTGCTATCTTTTAAAATTATATACATGAAATATTATATAATATACTGGATTAATTTTATATTATTTATCTTAATAATATCCTTATCTTTTTAAACACTTTTAAAACTCACACATCACATATTTAATAAGTCCTTGAATAAATGAGAAAAGCGCAGCTTTATACTAAATTATCTAAATATTCCTTTTATTAAAAGAAAGTGGAATTTTTAGATTTTATTATAAATATTAAAGATATTTTAATAGATAAACAATGAATTAATGCTATTATTATATAACTAGAATTAAAAAATTTTTAAGATATTTAAGTTTTTATCAGGTTCTGTAATTTTTATTAGAGATTTATTAAAAGTTTCTTGAGAATAGCACTCTCTTTAACTTTGTTATTAAAAAGTATAAAGAAAGGAAAGAAATCAGGTAAAATATAACTAAACCTAAAAGAAAAGTTAGTATTTTAATATCTTATTACTACTTTTTAAACAGCTCTCTTACTTTAATACTTTAATTCTAAAAAACCTATTTAAATTAAAACAGATACTTTCAATGAAAGTATAGAAGGTATTATAGCCTAATCTAATAATAAAAAGAAGTATTACCCTATTATCTTTTAATTAAAAAAATTTTCAGGGGCAGAATTTTACTAATTAATACCTAATTAAGAGCTTTTTACTATTATATACTTCTTTAAACACTAGTAATAATATATCAAGAAAAATCACTATATTATTAAAGTCTTATTAGACTATTCAAACCTACAAGAATTCATGAATTTACCTAGACTAACAGGTTAATAGATATAATAGTGCATGTTTCTAATTCCTTTTAACTTTATTATAAAATATTAAAATAAAAAGTCTAACCCTGCTAATAAATTATCCTAGATTCTAGGCTAAGTCATGAATAAATCATGTGACAGTGATTTATTAATATTAATAAAAGATTAAAAGGTCTCTATAGATTTTATTAATAAAATCTAGTCTAAATTTAATAATATTAAAGAGGAATATCCTAGACTTAGTACCTGTATAATGCTAAGTTCTCATGTGAAATCAGGTATAGAATTAACTAACTAGGCTATTAAGAAAATAGTAAATTATAATATATTCATTTCTTGTTTAATAGCATATCAGGCCTGTGTTATTAAAAAAATTTATGCTGTAAAAGTTAGCAAAGACCTGGAAAATCTAATAAAGCAAATACAAGCTAAAGATCTAGATATATAAAAATATTTTAAAAATATAGAAAAAAAAAAGTAAAATACTAGATAAATATAAATAAATTACTTTATTATAAAAAAAAGCTTTATATTCCTGCCTCAAGGTCCTTAAAAAATATATTTTTAAATATTTATTATAATAATCCTTTAGCAGGACATTTTAGCTAAAACAGGACTAAAAAGCTATTAAAATAAAAGTTTTTCTAGACTAAAATGCAATCTAATATTACTAAATATATAAAAAAATATCCTATATACCAAGATATAATAGCAAGAAAATATAAATCTTATAATAAATTAATATCATTACCATGGCCTAAAAGACTTTTTAAAAAACTATTAATAAACTTTATAACTAAGTTACCCCTTATCCTATCTAACAGGAATATGGTTGATAGTATACTAGTTATTATTAATAAATTAATAAAAATATACCTATTCTTTATTATTTTAAAGATAATAATTATATCTAAACTGGCAGAATTTTTTTATAATAATATTAAATTAAAATACAGGCTATTTAATAATATTATAACTGACTAAGAAAGTCTATTTATAAGTAAATTTTAGTTATAATTATACTTTATTAATTAAATTAAATAATAACTATTAACAGCATTTCACCCACAAACTAATGAACAAACAGAGAGGTTAAACTAAATACTTAAATAATATTTAAGGTGTTTTATTAATAAAGACTAAAATAACTAGCTAAAGTTACTATAAATAGCTAAATATACATGTAATAACATAATAAATATATTTATAGGAAACTCTATATTTAAATATTTATATAAATATTCACCTGATTTCTAAATCTAAATTAGAAATAATTCTCTAGAAGGGAAGGTCCTAGCAGTAAAAAACTGCTAGAAAAAGCTAAAGAAAATTTAAATATAATTTTAAGAAGAATAGAATAAAATAACCTAAAAATAAAAAGACTTTTATAATAAATATCACTAATTTATAATCTTTAAATAATAAGACCTTATTTTATTATTTACCAGAAACCTTTAATTAAAACTACCTGCTGTCACGGCGAGCACGTGACCGCTGAACCCTTCATCTCCAACGGATCGATCGCAACTACCTAATACAGTAACCCGCAGGCGACACGCCGGAGGGCACCCAGAGATCAGCACCCCGCTCGATCTATTAACTCTCATGAAGTCATCTCGCAGCAACAGGATGCCCAAGAAAGCAGGGTCACTGACAGCTTGCTGGTGACCAGCAGTCACCCCATAGGCAAATAGACTAGATATAAAACAGGTAATTAAACATGACTTGCTTGAAGGTCCTCAAGCAATTTATTCTGATTCTTTGTTATTGATAACCTCCTCTATAGTGATAGCGCTTGCTCTCATAAACCTTATAAGTAATAAGCAGGCGATCTAAAGACAACCTGCCAGTAACTTGACAGCAATCTCTAGGTAGTTACCTGACTGTCACTTATAGTTTAAATTACTTCCCCTGAGTAATTATTATCATGGTATTTAGAAAAGGCTCTCATGCCTTGTTAATTTAATTAAACCCCCAGGGGGTCAGCAGCGTGCTGACTGTAAACTTAGGTGTGATGCCTGAAGAAATTGTGTAAGTATCAGGCACTATGATACCCAACTTCTAGAATAATAAGGCTAGAGTTTATTAGATAATAGAAACCTTATCTGCTAATTAGCAGGCAGAAAAAATAATATATTCACTGACCTTTTATACCTATAAAATGGGCGGAGGTCTCCCTTAATAACTAATGACTCCGCGGGCCCCTTTTATAGAACCTATCACTTCAAAGGGACCCTGCATGGTTCTTATTACTTCTCCATTGATAAGTTTACAGGCCTCTTACTAGGAGGCTGCTACTAAATAGTTAGTCATGGAGATATTACTTACCTAAATCCTTTAAATAAAAAAGAAAGATAAGGAAGCTACTAAACCTGATAAATTCAATGATAAACACCCTCATGACTTGAATACCTTCCTTACTGACCTGGAAGACTACTTCAACGCGAAGGCAAGCTGCTATTAAACTAATATAATAAAGGTCTGATATATCATCAGGCAGCTGCAGGATAATGTAAAGCACACATGATATATAAAACATCTTATTATTTCTAATAATATTAATTATAAAGACTTTGTTAACTTTTTTCATGACTATATAGAACCTGAACAGGATCATGGATATTAAATAGCTTATTAATTTCTCACTAGCAAATAGAAAAAGCACCAAGGAAGTTGAGAGTTTATTTAATCTTTAGAGAAGCTTGTTCCTGTTATTAAAAAAGATATTAACTAATTCTTAATCTAAACTAGTATTTAGATACTGTGATCAGAACTCTGTAAAAAAGTTCTAAGGGCCCTAAAGGCATCTCACATGCTTAAAGAAGTGATGGACAAGGCAGCCTGATTTAAACATCTTTAGGAAGCTAAAGATCAGCTGGACAGAGAATTAACCCATTAACAGAATCAAGGAATCAGCTTAAATAACACTAGTAACATGAATAAGAAATACAAGTGAAATAATGATCAAGGCACTGGGTTAACCAGTGATTAAACCTTAGATTAATTAATAAAATTTCACAAAGAAGACCCCAAGTCTTATAAGAAACAAGAAACATAGAAAGATAAATAACACTCTAAAAAGCAATGCTTTAAATATAATTAAAAAAAACATGTGTATACAGAGTATCTCAAGATAAAAGCAAAGGAAATGCTAATAAAAGAAATCTTATAAAATAAATAGAGATTATCAGCTCTAGAACTCATGATTCTAGAAAATACTGGCAGCATGAAGACACTTCTCATGCTAGCTAATATATAAATAAAAATCCAAGATAAGTGAGTTATCACTAAGGCGCTACTAGACACTGGAGCTGATAATAACTTTATCTTTTAATAATTCCTTGAATAAGAAGGCAAAACCTTTAATCTAATCTTATAGAAGAATTTAGTGTGTTACACTAATAAAATACTAAGACCCTGCTATATAAAATATTACTTTTAATTATAAATTATAGACTGGAATATAAAAAAAAGAGAATTCTAGATAATATACTATGTCATTGACCTTTATAAAGAGAATTATATAATTATGTTAGGCTGAAGTTGGCTAGAACCTGTGAATCCTGATATCTAACTACTAGCAGGTATCTAGTAATATTACCAGGGCAAGCCCAGAATTTAAATTAAAAAACTAGAATGATTTAAGAATATCATGTAACAAGGGCTGACTATAATATTATTAACCTGCAAGAAGAACACAGGGGAAATACCTATAGCATTGCCTTCTGTTTATCAGGCGTGGGAAAAGGTTTTTTTAGAAAAAGAAGCTATTATCTTACCAAGTAAGAAAACCTTCCATGAAATTCCCCTTCTCCTGGGAAAGAGCCCCCTCTTCAGGTATTTATATAGCTTATTACAAGCAGAACTCCATGTGCTCCAGGAATACATTAATTTCATGCTAAGTAAAGGATAGATTTAACCATTTACAAGTGCAGCAGGGGCCCCTGTGCTTTTTATTAAGAAGGTAGATAGCACCTTACACCTCTATATTAACTATCAAGGTCTGAATAAGATTATAAAGAAAAACTGATACCCTCTGCCTTGCATTAATGAGCTGATAAACTGCCTGGTAGATGCCAGGTACTTTACCAAGCTTAATATAAGAGATACTTATCACTGCATTTAAATTTAACATGAAGATAAATGGAAGACAGTGTTTTATATAAGATATAGCTATTTTAAATACTTAATTATATTATTTAGTCTCTATAACATGCCAGCAACCTTCCAGGTATATATTAATAAGGCTATAAAGGGAATATTAGATAATTTTTATATTATTTACCTGGATAATATCCTTATTTACTCTAAAATAGAGAAGGAATATATCTATCATGTAGGTGAAGTGCTAGCAAGACTCCAGTGATATAATCTGTACACTAAATTATTAAAATGCACTTTCTATAAAGAAGAAGTAATTTTCCTAGGGTTTATTATTAGACAGAATAGGATCCAGATGGACCCAGAGCACGGGTAAATTATTAGTAAATAGCTAATGCTCCACTTATTCCATGATATTCAGGTGTTTCTAGAGTTCATGGGTTACTTTTAATAATTTATATATCAGTATATAAGAATTACCACTCTGCTCATGGATATGCTGAAAGGGATAAAAAAAAGAAGAAAGACAGGGCTATTTTACATGTTAGAACGCGGGGAACATGCCTTTAATAAGCTTAAGGCAGTCTTTCATGAGTTATTAATATTGTAACACTTTGATCTAGAGAAGGAGATATTACTAGTTACTAATATCTCTAGACAGGTTATTACAGGCATTATCCTGCAACCTAATAACCTAATCTAACAAGTGAATTAACCCACCTGGGTAATTAAGTGAAGTCAAGCTAATTAATTATTTACTAAAAAGAGTAACACAAGTGAATCATTGGTACCTCAATAGCACTCTAACTAGAGATCTATAGTCTTCCACTTCCAAAAGCTATCTAAGATAGAGCAGTGATATAAAGTGCATGATTAAGAATTACTGGTAATAATAAAATATTTTAAAATATAAAGGCACTACCTTGCTAGTAAAAAGTATCTAATCCAGATGTAAACTAATCATACAAACCTCTAATACTTCTTTATAACAAAGACATTAAATCAATATCAGGCTAGATAGGCAGAGCTCTTAGCAGTATATAATTTCTAAATTAAATATTAATCAGGATACCTTAACCCTATTAATAGACCTTCAAGACACCAGGACTATATAGCCTTAGAGAAAGAACACTTAGTAGGGCTATTACCTACCTTGCAGTGGAAGCTAGCAATTTCAAGTGTGATAAATAAATAAAACACAGATATAAAAGAACCTGTCAAAGTTCCATTTATATAGTCTTGAGGTCTGGAACTCTTGACCCTAAGAAAGCTAGCTAGAGAGGTGACTAGCAGCAAGGAGGCCTGCAAGGAACCTTCATCTCTCTTGTAAGAACTTATCCTGGCAGCGCAGTAAGGGAACACCCAAGCTGCATGTATTTAGTCACAGTTTAAAACAGGAAGACTTCAGGGGAGTGAAATTCTGAATAAAAATCTGTTACCAGGAAGATGGAGCGCTGATAGTGATAGGCTGGTTTAGTGTGATAAGGCTATCTATGTTCTTATAGATTTAATAATTTAATAAGAGATCTTGTAAATATACCATGATAATCTATATACCAGTCACTTTAGCCATGAGAAGACACTGGACTTGGTCTAACAAAAGTTTTTCTAAAAATGCCTGTAATAGAATATTAAGGCATATGTGAAAAGCTGCCCAGAGTGCTAATAAATAAAGATTTTAAGAAGACTTTCACAGGGAGTCCTTGCCTTGCTCCCTATTCCTGAATATCCATGACAGGATATTATAATAGACTTTATTATCAGGTTACTGACAGCAACCTGTAAAGAGAATAAATATAATGTAATACTAGTTATTGTTAACTATTATATAAAAATGGCAAGATATTTCCTAATAATAGGAAAGCTAAACACAGAGGAACTGGCTAACCTGTTTCTTATAGAGATTATATATTAAGTAGGCGCTTCTAGAAACATTATCACTAACTGAGAGTCCCTTTTTACAAGCTAATACTGGATATAATTCTGTTAATAACTAAAGATATATGATAAAATGTTAACAGCATTCCACCTGTAAATCAATGGCCAAATAGAAAGGCAAAACCAGATCTTAGAAATCTATCTGAGGCTGTATATTAATTTCTAACAGAATAACTAGATTAAATAGCTAAGCCTAGCAGAATTCACTTATAATAATGCCAAGAATGCTTTTATAAAGGTCTCTCTGTTTTATATCCTTCACAGGTATCACCTAGCAGGTCCTGAAATGATTAATAGCAAGATCTCAAGCTTAATAAAAGTAATTAAAGACTGTATTCAAAGAATAAAGAGAGTAAGGGACCAGCTAAAAAATAACCTGTGATAAGTACTTAATTAACAGGCAAGCATGTATAATTATAAACACAGACTCACTATTTACCACGTCAATCAACACGTTCTTCTATTAATAAAGAATTTAAAGACCTGGAGGCTGAGCAAGAAACTAGACACCTGATATAAAGGCCCTTTTAAAATTATTAAAATTATCAGGAAGCAGGTATATTAATTATAACTGCTAAAAATATATTCCTAAATCTATCTAGTCTTTCACGTGTCATTGCTCAAGTCATGGGAAGGGTGAAAGAATAAATTACCAGCTTTACCCTAGTCTATTGTTATTAATAATAATAAAAAATAAGAGATAGAGACCATGCTTACATATTGCATTCTACAAGGCAAAGTATAATACCTTATTAAGTGAAAAGACTTTCCAAGTTACAAGAACACCTGATAATTAGAAGAAGATCTGGAAAATGCTCCCAAGGCTTTAAATAGCTACTGTAATGCAGTTAACATGCCTGTGAAGCCCTGTTAAGGTTATTAAGTAAAGAATTAATATTTTCCCACATGAATGGGTTTTTTATTAACAAACATTATATTAACAATAACAGTGTTACTCTTCCTCCTTTTCTCACAGGATTTTAAGGTTTAACAGGGACATACGGAGTAGCCTATAAAATGCTAGATAAGTGTGAGGGAACTTATTTTATTCACTAGAAACTATAAAAAAAAAAAAAAGAAAATTAAATAACCACCAGCATCAAGGCATAAATAACCTATAGGTGAACCCCTTATAATTCCAACTCATCCCATATCTCCTCCTTGTCATTAGGCAGGGGGGCCGTGCCATGCATTATATATAACTTATTCAAGCCGTGGAAAATGTTCTGATTCAGGGAATATAGCAGGCGGTTTGGGTCCTTGTCAAGGGCCTTGATAAACACTTCTGCCTTCTTATCAAAGGCCTTGGCAGTGGTGACAGTGGCAGGGGAGGGATTCATTACCTCCAGGGCAATAATATCAGCGCGCAGGGGGGTCAGCACTAGCCAACACGGTTTCCTGTTTTTTGCGCAATGAGTACACTTCCAGCCAGGCGCCAGGCGAACACAGGCCAATGGACCAATGACAGCGCCCCTAATACCCATGGAGAACATTAATTTAGCGCAATGCAGGCAGTACCTAGAGAACACAGGGGGGGGAGGTGGAATAACAGCAGGGGACAGGGGACCAGTGCCCCCACTAAGTAAAGAATCATTGTCATTAATGATGGATGGAACAATGGCAGGGGGCAAGGAATCAGCACCCCCGCCCAGGAAGAAATTGTTATCATTATTAGTAACAGCAGCAGCGGCGGCATTCTTGTCAAGGGTGACCTCCGCAGCAGAAATAGCAGCAGCGGCAGCCTTCACAGCAGCAGCAGCAGTGGACTTGGCCTTTTTAGTCTTCTGTGAAGCTAACACAGCACCAGATAATTTTCTCTTAGCCATGATGATTCTGAGGAAGTGATCCACTAATTAAAAAGTAAAACGCACATGGAACTTGAAACATGACACTTATAAATTAGTAATAGAAATAATTCTCAACCAGCAAGGAATTAATTTAATTAGTTAGCTACATGATATATGATTCCATCAGTGACATGCACTCTCTTAGAAGGCATTTAACAGTTATTTACTTATAAAAAGTTTAATGACAGAGGGGGGGAAACAGATAATGAGGTTGCTAAAGTTTTACAGAGTGACCTTTGTAATATTTATCCTACAGAACACTAAGTGAGCACAAGTGATATATTACCCAAATTTATTGTTTTATTTTTACTATCATTCATCTCTACTCTCTATCCTTTGAAGTATTACTCTTTATTATTATTATTCTTTATTAAAGTCTCGCAACACAAACTTGATATTACCTAATCAGGACTAGTCGCTTATGACCCCGCGGCGGCGCGAGGACGCACTGCCTTTTTAAGGGAGGAGATAGCTGTCACAGCAAGCACGTGACCACTGAACCCTTCATCTCCAACAGATTAATCGCAACTACCTAATATAATAACCCGCAGGCGACACGCTGGAGGGCACCCAGAGATCAGCACCCCGCTCAATCTATTAACTCCCATGAAGTCATCTTGCAGTGACAGGATGCCCAAGAAAGGACAGCTTGCTGGCGACCAGCAGGCACCCCATAGGTAAATAGACTAGATATAAAACAGGCAATTGAACATGACTTGCTTGAAGGTCCTCAAGCAATTCATTCTGATCCTTCATCATTGATAACCTCCTCTATAGTGGTAGCGCTTGCTCTCATAAACCTTATAAGCGACGAGCAGGCGATCCGAAGGCGACCTGCCAGCAACTCGACGGCGACCCCTAGGTAGTCACCTGACCGTCACTTACAAAAGGAAAAACCTGAACCTATCTCTAGACTAAATAATAAGAACTTAAGAACTTATTAATTAAAAATTAAAAGAGGAAATCTTTTAATAATTATAAAGGAATAATATATTATTATTAATTTTAATATTATTCTCTTAAAAGGCTACTATATTATATTAAGAATTCCTTAGCTTAAGAATTATAACCTAGATATTAATTAAAAAACTAAACAGCTCTCATGAAAAGACAGCCTATAACAGGGATTAGTAAGAGCTAATACCTTATAGCATATAAAAAAACCACATGAAACTAAGTAATCTAACAGGAGATTAAAAATAAACCTAGTATAAATAATACTAGCAGTAATAATAAGACCATTAGAAAGATACTTGCTACTTACTATGCCAGGATAAGTGCCAGAAATAGGAAAATAATACATTAAATTTATTAGCATGGATTAAAAAATGGGACATTTTATTAAAAAAAATATTTATAAAATTATAGTAACTTGGGATAAGTTAGAGAAAATAATTTTATAAATATATATTAGATTCTGGGATATATTTTAATAATTTAAAAAACTAGAACTACTAATACATGGGCTACATGACTATATTATATCTTTTAAAAAGAGAATAATACCAGTATCATAAAAAATTTATCAGATAACTAAGAAAGAATTAAGCGCGTTGAAAGAATATATTAATAACTAGTTAATAAAAAATAATATCAGACTATCCAAGTCATTAGCAGGACATAGAGTGCTATTTATACTAAAGAAAGATAAAAGTCTATAATTTTATATAGACTATTAATCACTTAATAAAATTATTATTAAAAACTAATATTTATTATCACTAATCCAAGAAATCTAGAATAAAATTAAAAAAGTAATATAGTTCACTAAACTTAATATCATGGATATTTATTACTATATAAAAATTAAAAAAAATAAAAAATAAAAGACCATATTTAGAACTAAATATAAATATTATAAATATATAATAATATTATTTAGGCTTACTAATGCACTAGTATTATTTTAATAATATATTAATAATATACTTAAAGAATTAATGGGAGACTTTATTATTACCTATTTAAATAATATATTTATCTTCTCTTGTAAAGAAAGTAAATATATTTATTATATTAAAACAGTACTAAAGAGACTTTATATTAATAATCTATAATATAAACTTAAGAAATATAAATTCCACATGCATGCCATAGAATTCCTAGAACACTGGATATTTAAAAATAGAATTATAATAGAGTAAGCTAAAGTGCAAGCTATTTAAGATTAGTTATAACCTAAGAATCTATATAAAATATAATAATTTACAGGTTTAATTAATTATTACTAATAATTTATTAAGGACTATGCTAAAGTCATGATATTACTATTTAAGCTATTTAAAAAATAGAATAAGTATAAATAAACCTTGAAATAATAAAAAATATTTAAAAAAATTAAAAATTTAATTATTATTATACCTGTTCTCATGTAGCATGACCTGGAAAAAGAAATTATTATTAAAACTAATATATTAGACTTTATACTAGAAATAAGAATAACTTAACCAGGGTTAGATAAAAAATCAAGGCTAGTAACTTTCTATTTTAGAAAATTTACAGGACCAGAAGTTAACTATAATATATATAATAAAGAACTATTAGCTATAATAGTAATATTTAAACACTGGAGAGTTTATCTAGAAAAAGTAAAATAGATAATTATTATAAAATTAGATTATAAAAATCTTATCTATTTTATAATAACTAAAAAGTTAATAAGAAAATAGGCAAGATAGTCTGAAACATTGTTATAATATAACTTTAAGATTTTATATTATAAGAGCATAGAAAATAAACAAGCTAATATTTTTAATAGAAGAGTAGATTATAAAATTATAGGAAAAATACTGTAACTAGTAATATTATAGATAGATAAGAAAGAAGTAATTAGATATAATTTACAGATTTTTATAGTAATTATTAAAATTATTAGAACAGACATGATCTAATAAATTAAAGAGAAACTTAAAAAAAATAGACTTATATAAAAGATACTGTAAGTGTTAGGAGATAAAAATGCTTTAAAATAACTAGATAGAATAATATAGATTAAAGGACTTATATATATATTAAAAACTATAATTAATAAAGTAATTAAAATATATCATGACATACTAGTAGAAGGATATTTTAAAATTAATAAAATTATAAAAAAGATTACATGGAACTATTATTTCTAGAATATAAGAAAAAAAATTAAAAAATATATTAATAATTATAAAATATATCTACAAGATAAATTAAATAGACATGCACTTTATATAAAGTTATAATTATTAAAAATGCTAGAAAAGCCATGAGAATAGATTATAATAAACTTTATTAAGTTATTACCTAAAGAAAAAAATAAATAGAACATATTTACTGTCATGACTGACAGGTTTATTAAATATATTTATTTTATACTAATAAAAATAACCTTTATAGTAACTAAAATAATAAAATTATTTATTAATCATATTATGATAAATCATGGAGTACTAAAATTAATTATCTTGAATAGAGATAAACTCTTTATATTAAAAATTTAAAAATCAGTTACTAATCTCATGGGTATTAATTTAAAAATAATAACTATGTATTAATTATAGTTAAATAGATAAATAAAAAAAATAAATTAAATAATTAAATAATATCTATATTATTATATGAATTATATATAAAATAATTAAGTAAAAAAGCTATCTATAGCATAGTTTATATATAATAATATTAAATATATAATAACAGGGACTGTATTTTTTAAAGCTAACTATAGTTATCATGCTAATATACATGGAGAACTTAGATAGAAAAAACTAATTTTAAATAAAGCTAATTATTATATTAAGAAACTACAGTATATCTAGATATAATTAGCAAGAGATTTAGAATTTACAAATCTCAGGATAAAGATTTACTATAATAAATATAGAATAGAGAGACCTACTCTAAAAAAAAAAAAGAAAGTTTTTTTACTTTACTAAAATATTAAAATAAAATAATCAAGCTAAAAATTAGATTATATATAACTTGAACTATTTATAATTAATAAATAAATAAAATTAGTAAACTATTAATTAAAATTATTAATATTAATAAAATAAATATACTCTATATTCCATGTATTATTACTAGAACCAGTACTAGAAAATGCTAAATTTATTAAAAATATTAAAATTAAAGAATTAAGTAAAGAAAAATATAAAGTTAAAAAAATCCTAAAACACTGACAAGTTAATAGACACATTAAATACCTTGTTAAATAAAAAGATTATAATATCTTAGAGAATATTTAGAAATTCATGAAAAATTTTATAAGTTATTTAAAGCTAGTATAGCTATATTATCAGTGCCTAAGATAGCAGAGGTCTAGAATAACAGGGATATCTGTTAAATCTTTTTTATTATTTTATTAAAATTTATAGGATTATTAACAGTGGCAGCCAAAGACTAAACCTGATTATTATCTAAAGTTATAATAACTTGAGAATTATTATTATTAAAAATTTTTAATAATTCTATATTATATTCAGACATTTTAAACCTTTTTTATTTTAAGAACTTTTATTATTTCTAGATATACTAATAATAAGCTAAGGTTATAGTAATCTTATATTATTTTTAAATTATTTTATTCTGCTTATTTATTAATTATTTCTGGAGATTCTTAAGATAACACTAGAGAAAATTTAGTTTAGGCTCTAGAAATTCTAGCTAATCCTCAGTGATCTCAAGATCTAATACTAGTTTTATTTTTACTTTTTATAACACAGACTATTTATTATTTATATAAAATTCATAATAACAAGTGTGATCATGATAAGTGCACTTAGTATATTTTAAATAATAATAAGTCTAATCTATTATACAGTCTTTACCAGAGAAAGCATAATATTTGCAAGTGATTGATAAGATAAAATTATTTAAAGAGATATATTTAAACTAGTTATCATGACTAGCAACCTGATTGCAGGGAGATTATTTAGAGATATTTTTAAGAATATTATTAGCATGATACTTTAGCATGATGGAATAATATAACTTACAGGAAAATTAAAAAAAGAATTATAAACATGAAGGAATATCTATTTATATTTTTTAAAAATAAAAAACTAAAAAAAAAAGAGTAGTGTTACAGAAACCCAAGCATGAGAGTTAGTGCTAATACTAGACACTGTTAATAAAAGCCTTAGATTTAATTAGATAAATAAGGCAGAAACTCATGACACGTGATTACTAAGGAAGATAATATATAAATAATATAAAAATAATAGATACTAAAAAAAAAATTAGGTATATTTTATATTAACTATCTATTAATTTTATATTATAAATTTATATTACCAGGAACAGGAGGAATATATAAGGATACTTATTACTCACTATATCTAGTTAATCTTTTAATTCTTTATGTTTAATATTACATTATTATTTAGATATACCTTGCTAGTATAATAAACTTGTTTAAACTATATTTTTATCTAAGGGGGACTTATCTCTAACAGATAGCCTTATCTTTACCAAGAGTTACTTAAGTCCAGGGACTCACGAGGAAGCACTAACCAAGGGTCAGTGCTAGAGTTTATTACAAGAACCTTTGATCTAATCCCAGGGGATTAGGGTAAGTCAATCTTAACTAGCCGCAGAGCTCACGGGGAACCTAGGGTTAGTAAGGAAGCCAGGGCGACCTTATATAACAGTAGGCTGTTATATCAGGGATAATTCATGCTGTTTCTAATCCCTGAGCCTATCTGCACCTAGATAGCTAAGCGCATGTGTGACCATTGCTTTGTTATTATTCTTGTAGAACTGTGAGTATTATATAAAGTATAATTCCATGTATATTTTCCAGTCTGCATGCTCTTTAATGCTCCGTGTGTAGAAGGCTTTGGCATCTGGTTTCTCGCGTGGTAAGAGTGCTTTGACTGAGGGAGTTCTAGTTAATTCTGTAATTAATTAATTATCCAGATTCTCTGTAGGCGCGTGATTAATCAGGGTGGTTTCTTGCGCTATTGGGAGCGCTTGGAAGGGTAAGGTTTGGCTGATCTGCTCTTCTATTCTTAATCTGTGTTCCTGCTCTGCTTCTAGTTAAAGTTATTAAATTTAGAGTTTATCAAGGCATTTTTGTAGTTTTATTTGCTTAATATGCCTTAATTCCTCTGCTATTTGTGTGTTAAGATTAGGTTCTTTAGGTTTAATTATTAGTGCCATGTTTTCTGGTACTGAGGATAAGGTGGAGGTTTATTAAAATTCTTGTGCTAATGCTTCTATAATTGCACTTAGAAATTCAGGTTCACTTTTATCTGATATTGCTTGTGTTTCTGTTATTATAATTTCTGGGGATATGTGTGCTGCAGGGGCAGCTGCACCTAAGGATTCAGGGGCTTTCACTGGTTGAGCGCCCTGGGTTTTATAAGTTTAAGCTCGTGTTCCTGCTATATCAGACCTCTATAATTAATAGAGCGTTCAGAACTGTTAGAGCCTGTATACATTACAGCGCTTGGGGGAATAGAAGTGTGATATGGCAGATAAGGTGCGTCCTTATTGGTAATAGAACTGAACGCTGAGTTGCGGAATACTGCAACTCTGCGCTCAGGAAGACTATCTGTGGGTCACGTGGCCACTAGGTGCGGCGCACGACAGAGGCTACCTGTGCTGTTCTATATACTAGGTAAGCGCTCCTAACAGTATTAGGAGCCTAATCTGCAGGCTAAGCTGGATTGGAAACTTGCTTTAAGCAAGAATGGATGGATAATAGATGAGATAGGTTTTTACTGGCTTAAGGAGCTATTTAAACCTTTCTCTAAGCTCTACTTTACTAATTTAAAGTGATTACTTATTCTTAATAGCCATTCTAGCTACCAGACTGTAGAATTTGATATTTTTTGTACAGAGAATGGGATTATCTGCCTGTGTATACCATCTCATACCTCTCATCTCCTTCAGCCTCTTGATATGGGTGTTTTTGGGCCTCTTAAGCGTGCATACAGGAAGCTAGTTAAAGGCATGATAGTGGCTGGCAATAACCATATTAATAAGCAGGATTTTCTTTATCTCTACCCACCTGCACGGGAGAAGGTCTTTAATTCTAAGAATATTATTGGTGGCTTTACAGGTGCAGGCCTTAAACCTTTAAATCAAGATTAGGTTCTTAAAAAAATTACCTTCCAACTTTATATACCTACACCATCTCTTGTTAAAGTTAAAGGATTAATATCCTCTGCTTTCCAGACTTCTTAGAACCCTCACTAGCTTAATCATAAGATTAAAAGCCTGCAGAAAAGTCTTTAAAAGAAAAGAACCCTTTCTAGCAGCCCAGTCTCTTATATTCAACACCTTAAGAAGGCAGCACAGATGGCAATGAATATAAACCTTCTTCTTTAACAGGAAATTAAGGTTCTACGCGCTGAAAACAAGTGAAAGATAAAAAAAAAAACAAGAAGACATGGTATACTAGCAAGTAATATTACTTTATCTATACAGGAAGGCCTTGATCGCATTCAGCACCTTGAAGCACTAGCTAAGGCACAGGTTAGGAAGTCTATACCAGGGCCTCAGAAGCGCGCTCTGCAGCGCTGCAGTGGTTATGGGACTATTGGGCATATAATACAGAATTACCCCAGTAAATAGCTATATAATAACCTATTAAATAGTCTAATTTAATGCTTTTGGTAGTTGAAAATTTTCAAATTTCTGCTGGTTGTGAGGAATCTGGCCAACTCGGTCGTGTGCAGAAAGTAGTTGGGTTCGACGCGCTAAAAGCTGGCATCGACGCGCTAGTCTGCCTCAGGCAGCCAGGCAAGTGGAATATGGCCCGTGCCCCAAAGTCCACGTCCAGGATACCGGTGTATTCCTC